>CM029272.1:14585665-14750665 GCA_016920895.1 Vaccinium myrtillus | reverse complement strand
TTCAAACAAACCACCCAATAATTTGAGGTCCCAAAACATACCCACCTGTCAAACACACCACCAAATAGGTTTAATTCCATTACACATTTTGACAATCAAAATCGTTCATTTCGTTTACCCATATTCAAGTTGATCTGATATTGGGAGCAATCTTAAAAGCTTTACCTTTTCCATGGATTGTTAAAGTTTCATTGTTAATCAATTGATTTGAATCAAATACTCTTATTACTGATATTTGATTAATCTGATTTTTTTGAATGAATAATTTAGATGTCTAGAGCTACAATACGAAGGACCCGAATTGTCAAAAACAAGAGATTTTAAATTATTGGATAGTGTGTTTTAAATTAACCACCGCACGTGGCCAGAATTGTCATTACCAGGCTACATGCACATAAAACTTACCCAAAAAGTACCTAGAATTAAAAAACGTGTGACTCAAATTCACTCTAAGTCAATCTAAGTCGCTCATTTTCGAATTCTAGATACTTTATGGGTAAGTTTTCTTTGCACTTGGAAGTTGGGGAAAGAAAGAGAAAAGAAGAGAAAATAATTAAGAGATAAATTAGAGAGAAAATTGAATAGAAAATGAGAGGAAAGTTAAATATGAATTTGACTATTTTCCTTTCTTTTCTTTAAGAACCAAACAAAGGAGGAGAAATTTTTTAAATTTTCCCTTCCCTTCCATTTCATTCCCCAACAACCAAACAAAGGAGAAAAAATTTGTTCACCTTCACCAAAGGAGGGTGAACAAAACCCTCACCCTGATTGGTTGAAATGGTGTGGAGTCCATGGAATCAATACACTTTTTGGTAAACATGACATCACTTTATGGTGGGATCCACACTATTTTTTGTGGACTCCACACCATTTCAACCAATGAGGGTGAGGTTTCACCCTCTTTCTCTTTTGGTGAGGGTGAACAAATTTTTCTTCCAAACAAAGCCTGCATTTTCCCCTTGTCCATGCCCATGATTGGCCATGAAGACATCATATTTGACCCTTTGAATTCTTTCATTTGACCCACACGGACGACAAACTCCAGCAGAATGGTCAGAGAACTGATTACACAATGAACAATGCTCTGTATTGCAGAATCCTCCTCTATCTAATTCACTGAAGTGTTTTTCTAGCATAATACTCCGTAATACTAGTAATCAGGAGGATATGAAAGGGTCCTTTGGGACACAGAGAATGATTACGGAAGCTATGGCAATCGGAGTAGCGCTACTTGCTTTTCTCTCTGTTTTCACAGCCATGAAGCTAGGAGGAAGCAATCAATCAAGCCCTCCCAGTGGTTGTGGATTTCCAGCAATATTCAACTTCGGTGATTCCAACTCCGACACCGGCGCCGCCTCTGCCACGTTCGGTCGACTCCCACCTCCCAATGGCCGCACCTTCTTCGGCAAACCTTCTGGCCGCTATTCCGACGGCCGTCTTATGATTGATTTCGCAGGTAAAGAGATTTCCACCTCTAATTACATCTTTCTCAGATAGTTGTTTATGATTCTTATCCTCCACAGTCCACTCCACTCAATCATCATATGCTCCTGCTTTTAATCCTAGTTCTTGCGAATTTTAATAATTTGAAATATTTTCAAAAGACTCTCACGACTCATGCTGATGCTTATATACACGTAGGGGTGGGAATTTATGACACGACACGACAACACGACACGAAGGGGTGGGAATTTATGACACGACACGACAACACGACATGAAGTTAGCGGGTTAGTGTTGAGTATTTCTAACACAAAACATGTATATGACACGACCCGAAAACACGATTAGTATAACCCGAAAATGACACGAATTACCTGTTCGGGTTGAACCCGAAAACACGATTAGTGTTCGGGTTGAACCCGCATAACCTAAAAATGACACGAATTAACCTGTTTGTCTAATCGTGTTGACACAGTAACCCGAACCCGACCAAAAAATGACACGAATTAACCTGTACGTTTTCATGCTCTAAAGTTGTGCATGAAAGTTTTCAAGCTCAATCCTGCTGCAGCTAAAATTTATCCTTTGATATTAAGTTATTCTCTCCATTTTCTAAAATTTGCAAGGTTTTGTTATGGTGGCTAAGGTTCTAAGCCTACACATTGTTTTGGCCGGCTATAATTACACATCATTTTGGTTGGTTATAATTACCCTCTTTGATATCTAGTCCCTTTAATCTATTGTAATGGTTATTGTGGATTAATTAAAAAAAAATTCACTGTGCAAATAAAATAAAAAATAATTGTGTCAACCCAAACACGACACGATTATTAGCAGGTCGGGTTAGCGTTCATATTTTTTGACACGATTAATTAAGCAGGTCATTTTGACACGAATACGGCACAACACGACACGACACGAACACGGCACAACACGACACGACGCCCACCCTTATATACACGCATTCGATCTAGCGTTTGTAGGGGGTGTTATGGTGAAAGGAAGGAGAAAATTAAAATATTTTTTATTCTGATGTTTTATGATATTTGAATGCTGAGTTTTTGGAGAATCTGCAAAACCCAATTGCTATAATAGAAAATAAACTTTGATTATTTCATTTTCCCATTTTGGAGCTGAACCCAGGATTACTGCTTTAAGGTAACTTTTTCTTTGATATTTATTTTCTACTACTATGCTGGTAGACATTTGATCCTTCCATTTCGCGGGATCAGTTTCTTGACGAACTTCAGAATTTTAAGAGCTTCTTGTAATTGCTGACCAAGTTTAGAAGCAGCATGATCTCTTTCTCCCCTTTGTGAGGGTTGGCTTGTTTTTGAATCTCTGCAGCTGAGAAGTTGGTATTACCATACCTGAGCGCGTATCTGGATTCTATGGGAACAAATTTCAGACATGGAGCAAATTTTGCTCTAGGTGGTGCCACTATAAAGCCACAGCCGTTAATAAACCGAATCCATCTCAGCGAACAGCTTTCTCAGTTTGAACAATTCAAATCACGTGCTATCGAGTTATACAACCAAGGTTACAGAATAATAATTGCAGTTTACTTGGGCTAGATGAAGTTGTACTCAAATGAGGATTTATTGCTGTATATTGGAGAAGGGAAAGGCTACAATACACCCCCTATTTGGGCGTGTATCAAACACACCCCTAAAAATGTGACGAATTGATTACCCCTTATGAATAGAAAGTTACGATTTTTTTGTATAAAAGTTACGAGACGCACCAAAATGTTATGAGTCACAGCTGAAAAGTTACGAGCCACTAAAAAATATTACAAATTGCCATGATGTGGCATAATAGAGACCATACAATAGGTGCATATGGTACATACATTTAATGGGTGTGTATTGTAGCCATTCCCTTTGGAGAAAATATAGCTAGACCTTTCCTTAGTTTTTTGTCTTTTTGGCTGACTGACCCGTTAATGCAATATGATGAGTGACTATGTGTTCTAACATTTGTAGCTAATCGATTGTATGCAATGAGCCTCCCAAGACCCGAGTGGTTTTCCAAAGCCCTTTATACAACAGATATTGGACAGAATGATCTTAATGCTGGGTTAATATCACTGACGGAGGAGCAAGTTAAGGCATCTATTCCTGGTCTAATTGATCACTTTGCTTCGGCAATAGAGGTATAGTATCTCTTTACTTACTATGTGGAAACTGCAATTGAAGCATAGTTAATAGTAGGGATTCTAGGGAATGACATAGAGACATAGTAAACCTCAACAGTATCTCAATACATCCAAATGTTGTTCTGTAGAATTTAAGCTATGTTTGTTAGTGAATGCAACCAATAAAGGAAGAAATTCTTTAAATGCAACTTATGCTTGTACTTCAGCTGAAAGCAAAACTCAACTCCTCTGAATGATGTCTTGCAGAGGCATAATCATCATGTTACCTTACACGGCATTTATTTTTGTTGTTCAAGATTCCTGCTTTCGAACGTGGTGAAACATACTGAAACCATGCTGGGTCATTTTGTCTACCACGACCTACTTGGAGTAGAGGATAGTGTGAAAATACCATAACTTACAATCATGTTGATAATGTCTTATGGTAAAACTTAAAGTGCATGACTTGGGTTTCATATAATTTCTTCTGCTCCTTTCTGATTTTTCTATTTTCCTTGTTTTTCATTGGTTGCCTATTATTGTTTCAGAAACTCTACCAAGAAGGAGCAAGAGCATTTTGGATACATAATACAGGCCCCATAGGCTGCTTGCCTTACTTTGTGATACCGTCTCCGCCAAAGCCTGGCAATGCAGACCTAAATGGTTGTATCAAGTCTTACAATGAGGTGGCAGAAGAGTTCAACAAGCAGCTTAGGGACAGGGTTACCCAATTAAGGACCACATTTCACGATGCATTGCTGGTCTACGTAGACATCTACAAAGCCAAATACTCTCTGATCAGTGAAGCAAATCAGCACGGTATGTCAATCAGTTGGTTTATCGTCGCCAATCATATTTGATATGAATGAATTATATAGAGGTATTTGGATGGCCTATGGCATACATGTTTCTGATGGCCCTTTAATGGGGCATATTCCTTATCTTAAAGTGCAAATACCAGTTTTGTTCGACTTTCTGAAGAGACCTTTACAACTCTTGTCATAGAATTGATTGAGTGCTATTTAGGAGATGTCGTACTTGTTCTTCCCACGTTTGTGTACTTGTAACATTCTCTGTAAGAGCTGATAGGTACTGGTTCTGCACCTTTGTTGGGCATATTTAATCTCACTGTCACTCTTCGATGATGCAGGTTTTGTTAATCCTCTCGAGTACTGCTGTGGGCGTGATGAGGATTCCAGTATTAAATGCTGGGATGCAGCAGTAGTTAATGGGACCAAAGTTTATGGAGCTTCTTGCAGTAATCCATCTGAATACATCAGCTGGGATGGAGTACACTATACTGAAGCTGCAAACCACTGGTTGAGCGACCGGATCTTGGATGGTTCACTTTCAGATCCTCCGGTTCCTCTTACAGAAGCATGTCTCAAGTATGCTCATGCCGGATAACAGGCAAGCAAAGCTTTGAGCATGATAACTCCTGAAAATTAATTATGTCATTCTCTTTGGAAACACAATTGATCACTGCGAAAAGTGACATTTTCAATTTATACCTGTAAATAGAGAATAGGATTTCTGATGGAAGATTCTTTATCCTCGTGGATCATAAGGAATTAATCACTATGCTAGGTGAAGTTATCACGCAATGAGAATTCTGATAGTTTCTGCTAGAATCACTATTACGATTGGGTCTCCTTACAGTTGTGCTAGAGATTCTAAATGAGTTATTAATTTGTTCATGGCTTCTCAGGTGTAACAAGAAGACCATTGGATTAGGTACCATCTCCAAAGCCCAATAAATATTGATGTTGCCCAAAATGGTCTTCCTGCTGGCTTTAGGCAGTCAAAGTCAATGGGCGATGCCCGTAACTCAGACAGCCCACAGGGATCGAAATGCTCGCATCCATTCCAAATATCACCAATTTCTTTGCTCTAATTGTTGAGGTAACTTACACTTGTATCGGTATAACTTCATTATATGGGAGAAACCTAATGTCAATTTAAGGAAAATACTAGTATAGTGATGAATCCTTCGTACTTTTTGCACCACGGACAGTAACTTATGGGAGTTGGCATGTGAAAAACAACAGTATAAGATTTCATCAGCCGAAGAATAATTTATCACATCATCTTGTATTAGTTTATGCGATAGAATGGAAATCAGAAGCCCATCTCTCTCAGAATTGATGGGTACTTCCTCTAGTTTGTCGCAACTATGTTAATACTGAAGGAGGAGACTTTGTGATTGTGTGTCTCCCTTCTGGACATTTGTTTTGAACAGGAAAATGCTTAAGGAAAATGTTTTGGTCTGCGTTTAGATGGACACCATTGTCCATTGTCCGATCAATTTTTATTTTTTATGTGGCATGAATGATGAACACGTGGAGCCTTAATGATTGAACGGCTCAAATCATTAAATGGGATTGTGGTGAGTCGTATCATGCATCACATGAGAGACCACATGAGGAATATCACCTAAGAGAATCTCGATTGGTTTGTTGGATGGTGAAGTCTATCAGAAGTGGAAAACAAAAGCATCAAGATGTAGCTTTTCAGTTATCTGGTTCTTAAAGTTATTTGTGTGTTATTGGAACATTAGAGGCAGCTAACAGATATTCTTTCTTAAAACGTAGTAAAGGGTTGTTTAGGCTTTGATCAACAGTGTTTATTTCAGCGAGAAGAAGGGAGGAAAGTGCAGCAAATGAGAAAAAGAAAACCTCCATTGGTCATTTCAGTGATTCCACCGATATAACATATCTCAACCAATCAGTGGGAAGAGGGGAGGAAGGTAAACCATAAAAGATTTAAACCAAGAGTTTATGCACATAATATGTAATTTCAGATTTTCAAAATTTAACTTTGTGCTTAAATAGATAAAAATAGAGTTTACTTTGTGGAAAAGGCTACAATACACACCTCTTATATGGGTGAAATGATAATTGTACAAACTTTTATCCATTAATTTTTCAAACCACACACTTATTTAGGGACAACAAAATGGAAAGTTTAACACTTAAAAAGGGATGGAGGGAGTACGAATCATAGAAAATATTACGAATCATATTGTTAAAAAGTCGTGAAAAACTAAAAAATGTTACGATTGCCAATGAGGTGGCATAAAGACCATACAATCGCTGCATATGATAAATACCTTTAATGGGTTTATATTTAGCCATTTCCTTACTTTGTACTAATTTTTTAGTTCCGTATTTATGGCTAAACCTTGGACATCTTAATGCAATTGTGCTGGAGGCACTAGTGGAAAGGCCCGTTGAGTTCTGATAGGTCTAGTTAAGTTGTTTCTTTATCCACCGCTCAGATTCAGTTGGGGATTAAATTTCTTAGAAAAATGCTACGGTACACAATCTTCACAATTATTTTTTTTTGGCTCCTTTTACGAAATTTTTTTTTTGGATTTTTTTTAATGAATTTTTGTGGCTTGTTTTATGTTTGGGTGTGCCGTACACCTTTACGAATTTTGTGGCTTACTTTACAAATTTTTGTGGCCTAAGATATGAATTTTTGTGTTGTTTACATATGAATTTTTGTGGTTATTTGTACGAATTTTGTGGCTACTTTGTTATGAATTTTGAGTAAGAAAAAAGGCTAAAGGTAAAAAAAGACGGCTCTAGGAGAAGGCTCACTTTTACAATTTTTTTTTTTATGGTTTTCTTCATGATTTTGTGGTTCAAAATACCAATTTTGTGGCGATTCACGAGATTTTGTGACTCGAAATATGAAGGGCACACTGTGCACACATTTTAGGGGGGTCTAACTGTAGCTTAACTCAATTTTTTTTATACAAAGATGACTTTTAAAAATCAGAAGGCCAAAGAAATTGTTTCGTCTCTAAATATCAACATCGTAGTATGTAATATACCTTAGTTTCATGGGATCATGGTGCTATGGGAGATGAGTGGGAGAAAGAGCTGTTTGTGTAGGAAAAAAAAGAGAGTAATAACATATTTTATGAGTTATGATATTTTACGGTCACAACATATTTATGATTTCTATAAATGTTTGTTTTTGAAATTGTCAAAGATAAAGTTAATGGTTTCCTTTTAAAAATCAAATGCATTTTATCTTGAATTTGAATTGACTTTCCTTTTGAAAACTATTTATCATAGAAAATGAACACAATTTTGAATTGAAATTTCTATATTTGAAATTGATATCTTATCTTGTCATTTAGGAAACTATTTATCATATAAAATGAACACAATTTTGAATTGAAGTTTCTATATTTGAGATTGATACTCATTTAGGCAAAAGATACCAGGAGTTTGCAAGATTGATTAGTCTAGAATAAAGCCAAAAAGTGTTAAAAAATTGAGGGACAAGTGTTGCAATTACAATTCTCCTCACAAAAAGTCATTCTGCAATAATATATCAGATAAATACTATTACTTATTCATTTTAGAGAATTTTAATTTGCCATCCTAAACCAATATTTCCATTATGATTCAACCCTAGTGGATTTGAATCTTTATGATTCCATCCTGTAATTTGATTATGGGACGATTGTTCCCCTATTAATTACTTTAGGACTATATATTCTTATATATTCTAAATCTAAATCATCCTGTTTTCCATCCTTTAAATCACGTCATTTAATTGTACAATTATGGTTTCCACTAATTCCGGAAATCCTATATATATTTATGGGTTTCATTTCCTTAATTGTTTCAATTTTAAACTTGGCTGTTTCATTTCCTTAGCACAAGCTGATTTTGAATTTCAAAATCACGTCCTATCAAATGAAGAATTAGCATACAAACAGATGATCCCATCAATGAAAATCTTCCCGATTAGCGTACAAACAGCTAATTTTGTTTGTTTGTTTTTTTTTTTCCTTTCGAAAAGACGTGTTACAGTAGTCCAGGGGATCATCACTTGCACACGATGGACATGGTAAATTTTTTCACCATGTAAACATGGTAAATCAGCGTACCATGTTCCATGTACCAACAGATGATCCCACATGATAAATTCTTTCACCAGGTAAATAGGATAAATCAACGTACCATGTTCCCTGTACCAACAGATGATCCCAGGAATGAAAATCTTCCACTCATACAAACTGATATCATCACTAACATTGATTAATTAACGCATCCAAGCATAATCAGATTCCATTAACACAATTCATCCAAAACACAATACCCAATTAAACATTTTTTGTCACTTGCCAAAAAAATTTATGAAACTTTCCGACTAGTCAACCATGGTCTAAGTTTTTGTGACCCACAAACACTCATTTTTTCTTACGAGTGCGTGATGGTTTTCTGTATTCTTCACCACCTCCAATTGTTTGTTCTGTATTCGGCTCCTTGTTTCCGGCCTCATCCATATGCTGAGATGAGGTCCATGAGAGCAGCTCATCATTAAAAAATGCATGAATAATTTCTTCCG
The DNA here is from genome assembly GCA_016920895.1 of Vaccinium myrtillus. Lineage (NCBI taxonomy): Eukaryota > Viridiplantae > Streptophyta > Magnoliopsida > Ericales > Ericaceae > Vaccinium > Vaccinium myrtillus. Next base: position 14,741,715 of record CM029272.1, on the reverse strand, counting down.
TGGTTTGGGCCCGATATTCCTTCCGTGGTTTTAATTCTTGCAAAAAATGTATAAACCATAATTTCATACTATTAAAACCTGGCAAATCATTATACCATATTAAAAATCTATACTATAACTCATGCCAAATCAATAATCCATGTGAAAGTTATTCTTAATTGTTTCAATTTTAAACTATTTTCTGCAAGTGGGAAACAAATAAACCATGATTAACAACCCTTGAAAATGGTGGATTACTGGGCTTCCATTTTCCCGTGGAGGTTTAGTTCCTGTCTCAACGTGTATAAATCCATTAGAACATGGTAAATTAGATCACCACAAAAATTTCCCAATTGCCACAGCAAACCATTACTTTGATCTAAGGAACCCTAACCTTACTCTGTTAAAAATGTACAATAAACATGTTTCAACGATTCACCATTTTCAAATCACTACACAACTAAAAAAAGCCAAATCAATAAGACATGAAATAAATTCTCCACGGGAAAATGGTATCCCAATAAACCATGAAAATTGGGCAAATCTCATTCCACTGTTGTTATAGAGGCATTTCATCAACCAGTTAACATGCATTCTAGATCTACAAACCCATTAAAAAATATCCACGAAAATGGAAAAACTATAATCCATGTTCTATTCTTTCATACAGTTTATGAAAGAAAACTTTGAAAATTGCAAACATCAAAACACCATAAACGATTTCGGGTCGGAAGAAAACTTTGATCCATGTTTACCAACATCTATACTCTCCAAAATCCATGAAAATCCATATAACACATAAATCAAGGCTATTCATCAAACCCAAAAAAACATGGAGGACTAAAATACTGGGTAGAGAACTTACGAGCCATGTATGGTCCTCCTCCTCGTCCACCGATTACTGGTTCGTCACCGTTTATTCCGACCAGAAACACCGCCGGAAAAAGCTTTGTTTTTCCTTTTCTTTGCAAGATCGGTTTCTGTGAATCTTTGAAAAATGGGATGGTGGGATGTTGCAAAGCCGTTGTATTTTGGGTTTCCTAGCGTAGAATCCAGGATTGAGGGGGAATGGGACGGCTATTGGGATGGAAGATGAGATGAAATCGTTTTGAAATTTGGTGAGATAAGGGAGGGTTTTAGAGGTTTACATTGGTAAAGTATCTCTCACAGGAAAATAGGGGATGGAGTAATTGAGGGGGAATGAGACGGTTTTAGGACTGTTACCAAAAAATTAGGAAATTTCCGTTAAAATAAGGCAAATGTTAATGCCATATGCATTGAAGTTTTGACACAATCAAAAAGAGTTTTGACATTATCACTACCCTAAAATAATATAGGATATTCAAGAGTCTAAAACATTTTCAAGGGCTTTTTGGGGTTTTTTTTTTAATTACAGGGTGTAATCATAAAGATTCAAACCTCATAGGATGACATCCTAAGGAAAATATTATTATGGGATGCCTAATTAACTGCCCCTTCATTTTATTTATTTCTTCTATGTCCGTATTGCGCCTTTATTTTATTTTATTGTTTTTTTTTTAAACTTTCGTGTACATAGGTTTGCTATTCTGTATCGATAGACCCTATGTGCACAGAAAATGTACATAGCATACTCGGGGACCCACTTTTGGATCCCACACGAGTGATCCGAACCGTTCATTATTCTTAAAACATTTTTCCAAAGAGCCCCACAAAAAATCAGCTCAATCGGACGGTTAGAAGTGGTTGAACCAAAGTTCCACCGTTTCAATCGAAGATTGGACCCAAAAGTGAGTCCCGAGTATGCTCTGTACATTTTCTGTGGCTATTGTCAGTACCCGTAGGTTTTTCCCTCTTGTAAGAACCTTACAAAAATCATTTTAAATAAAATGAACGACTTTTTTGAGATCCGGAATTGTTTCCTGGTTCGCTAACAGCGACGCAGATACAGAAAACTCAACTGGAATTGTACGATCAATGCACATGCAAGTAGTACTATAATTTTTGGTATTAAAAGAATTTGATTACCTCATTACCTGCGTCATTGCTCCAATTAAGCGCACCAATCATATTTTTGTCTTCCTTTCTACTACATTTCTTCAAAAGCTTCTAAGGCCCCGTTTGATACGAAGTTTCGTTTCAAAGGGATTGGTAATGAGGTGAGATTGGGATTGAGATTGGTAACGAGGTGGGATAATTAATGAGGAGATGAATCCTTCCCTTATATTTGTTTTGCACTCGATTAGATCATGAGATTACTAATAACATGTTTGTTTTGCATAGAATAGGATTGAGTTAAAATAATTTGTTCCACTTCTGCCCTTACATGGAAATACCATTTTTCATCACCATAGGGAGGCAAACCATGAATTTCCCTTTGACCAAATTCAAGAACCATTTGACCACATAAGGTCGCTTTTTTTTTCTTTATTTGTTAATTTAAATTTTGCCCAACAATGTACTTGTTATTGTTGTAAATATTAAATTTGGTTTCCTTCATCCTCACAATTCACGCCTCAATCAGCAGGATCCATATAGATGTTTTACATTGTTGAAAAATTATCCCCAAATAAAGGAGAAAAATTAACCCCCAATAAAGGATTTGTTAACCCAAAGAATTCTTTTAGCTAATCAGAATAAGAAGACCTCGACAATAGCTAATCAATTTATGACACTTGTTATTCACATATTCCTCCTCACGAAAAGTCACTTTGCAGTAATATATAAGATGTATTTTGATTTCTAGTTTGAAATTTTTGACAGAACCAATAGTCCAAATTTTGAAATTCGAAGTATTTGATTTAGTTTCCAACTGAAGAGTCAAGATTAATATGAAAACTTGCCATTTGTATTTAGTATAATTTATTTTTTCACTTAACAAATATATATATGAGAAACTTTTGTTTAGGCTTTCAATCCAAAAATATATTAATTTAAATAATAATATCGATACACATATAGATAGACAAAGATAATAAAATGATTGGTCCCCATTATGGGAAATAATAAGATTTTGCGGGATAATAAAATATCGAGCATTTTGAAATTCAAAAAAAAGATTGAGAGAATGTGATAAAATCATGTCACATGCATGCTTCACTCAAAATCCTATATGACAATCCAATTAACCTATGCCATTTGTCGCAACCATAGGCCGCCCTCTCACGAAAACTCATTCTGCAATACTATATTCTTCTCATGAAAACTCGTTCTGCAATATTATATTAGATAGGACTACTATTTAAATGGGAGGCCTGTTGTTCCAGAAGAAGAAGAAGAACAGTAACGAGAAGGAGGATATGATAATGGAAGGGTCCTTGAAAGAATATTATGGAAGGGAAGCAGTGGCAACTGGAGTAGCTCTCCTTGCTTTTGTTTCAGTTTCCATAGCCATGAAGCAGGGAACTATGGAATCGAGCCGCCTTGTTGTTGGATCAACTACTAGTGGTTGTGGATTTCCAGCCATATTCAACTTCGGAGACTCCAACTCCGACACCGGCGCCTTCTCCGCCACCTTCCATCGAATCCCACCTCCCCATGGCCACACTTTCTTCGGTAAAGTGTCAAGAGGAAAATGCTACAATTGATTTTATAGGTAACACATTATAGATTTGAATTGCACTTCTCACTGTATCTTTAATTAGGAGTGTCAAGAGGAAAATGCTACAATGTTAACCCCTCATGGTTATGGTGTATCCCATGTTATGTCTTCTGGTTTATGCTACGATTTCTAATGATTTATGTTACGTCTTCTCATGGTTTCATGTTATGATGGGGGACACCACAATAAAAGTGAGTCAGAACATGTTATGCCATTTTGAAAAATGTTATGCCTTCTAATAGTTTTTTTTGTTATGTCTTCTAATCGTTTATATTACGCTGTGTAACATGTTACGCCTTCTAATGGTTTTGTTATGCCTTTTAATAGTTTTTGTTATGCCTTTGTTATGCTTTGGAAAATTTACACTTTGACCCTCTGTACTTTGCTTGAGTTGCAAAGACACCCCTGTACTTTGCCGAGCTTGGGATTACTGCATCTGGTAACTTTTTTCCAGATGTTTATCGTCTACTTAACTAGTACTATACCGGTAAAAAAAAACCATTCCATTTGATTGCGTCAATTTCTGGACATAAATTTTGTCATCTTGGATCTGCGACATGGGGCTGGCTTCCCTCGTTGGGAAGTTTGGTTAATAAGGGCCATGTGGGACCTCTGTAGTTAGCAATTGCGTAGAGGCGATTTTCTTGTAGGTTCTACCTTATATTTAAAAAAAGAGTTTCTCATCAATTTTTAACCATGTTTAGAAGCAGCAAGATCTCTTTAATATTTGAATCTTTTGAAAAGTTGGGATTACCATACTTGAGCGCGTATTTGGATTCTATGGGAGGAAATTTTAGACATGGAGCAAATTTTCTTTGTAGTGGTGCAACCATAAAACCAAAGTGCCTCCATGAACCCAATCCATCTCGGTGTACTGACTTTCTCGAGTTTGAACAATTCAAATCACGTGCTATCGACTTATACAACCAAGGTTAGAAAATGATAATTGATGGGTTTATTTGGGGCAAATGAAGTTGTACTCAAATAAGGATTTTGCTCTATTTGAGAAAACACTTGACCTTTTGGAGTTTTTTTGGTGTCTTAATGAAATACCATGAGTTGAAGTCGAGCTTATATGCGAGCGAGCCTCCCATGTCTGTGTGGTTCTCGAAGCCCTTTATACCTTGGCTAGGTTAATGATCTTCATCTTTGGTTTAACGTCATGACAAAGGAAGAAGTGAAGGCATCTATTCCCGGTTTAATTGATCACTTTGTTTTGGCCATAGAGGTAATTACTTGATCGCGCTGCCATTGTAGGGGGTGCAATTCCACGTAGCCTTGTATCACGTATTCGACCTAAATGCAAGACAAAGAAAGGGTTAGAACACATTTGCCTTTCGTTGGCAAAGGCCCTCCGATGCTTAAGTTTCTTTGGATTACCAATTAAGCCAAGAACACAATGCGTATAACTGGGTGTTCTTTAATATTTACCTTTCTTCATGGGCATAGTTGTATTTATAGGTGAAGACAACTTGTTGACTTAGGCATCTCGTGCCTTTGTTTCCTTCTTGTCTTAGGAATCCTTCTCTTAATAGGACTTTCCTATTAAGAGATAACTTTGTCATCTGCTAGATCTCGTCTAGCGGAGGTCTTCTTTCCATATTGGATTCTCTCCTATATGGGGTATACTCCTAATCTCGTTAGGACTTCCCCCTTAATCCCCTGTTCTCACGGGATTGCTCCTTATCTCATAAGGAATCGCTTTAGATGATTCCGGGAATGTCTCACCGACTTACTTATGGCGGTGACGTGCTTCCACGTAGCTCGGATTAACTCGTACATAGCCCAACTCATTACACCCAATTCCAAAATGCTATTCGGCTTTGATAGTAGACATCACGGCTCGGCCAGAGCAGGGGCATCCCCGTGACCTATACCGTGAGCCGGGCACATCCAAGGTTACTAAAACCCTTCCCTAAAACCCTTCCCCTTCTCCCACTTCTCATTTTATCGAAGAGAGAACGAGCAAGAGAGAGAAAAGAAAATGCCATCAACGATATTGCAACACAGCTGATCCTTTTTCTCCATCCTTGTCGGAGAACATCCGCCATTACCGTTGGAGTGAGTCATCCTTAGGTCCATCTTCTCACGTAAGTGACCTTTCCGTTTTCCGTTCTTTGATTTCTCTCGATTTTCTATCATGTTCATCTTCCACCTCTTTGACCGGGTTTCAACAAAGTGAAACCCTAACTTTTTAGAAAAATGGGTAGACACGGGGCTCGTAAGCACCCAACAAAAATAATGGAATTCCGTAGAGAATATGAGATCCCATGATTACGACAACTTAGTAGAAGAGGGGTTGAAAACACGATTTACATCCCCCGATCTTTATCATGGAGGGTGGCCTTAGGTTTCCCCTTCATCCCTTCTTTCGTGAAGTCTGTTCTAGGTGTCAGTTGAACCCCGCAAACTCGTCCCAATTTTGTCGGGTAGTCATGGGCACAGTGCCCTTAATAGGTCTTCGGTGGGACTTACACTATCTTTATAGTGTAGTCCCTATGCCCGAGAAGAATTATTACTTCAAAGCAAGGGATCCCAAACAGAAGCTTATCACGATCCGCCGAACTCCTCAAAGGAGAGGCAGATGATTTTTCGTAGTCACGGCAATTGGGAGCCTAGAGATGCCGAGGGAAGAAGGCGGGCGGATTACGTTAGTATTACTTTTCCTAGTTGGTTTTTATTCTTTGTAATCGGTGTTTTATGATGTTTGTTTTGGCCGGGTAACCTTAACTTGACGACGCGCTTGATTCACTAAAAGACTTCACCGTGAGGACATTGCCAAGGCCCTCCTGGGTTCGACGGCTTTGAACTCGTCGGTCTTGGCCGTGCAGCTCACCGGCTTCCGGGGGCTATACTCCATTTTATGGGCAACATTAGAAGAGAAGGAGAGCCTGAACAAGACATGCTTGGCCGCCACTTTTTCCGTGATCGCCACGAGCCGACCCACCGAGAAAGGCCTCGTGCTCGCAGAGGTCGAGCTAATAGGAGGGTCACTCGGTCCCAAGCCCCGAGGTCCTTAATGCAAGTCACCTTTGCCCATATTCCCGAGATCCCAACCGCCATCCCCATCCGGGAAGCTAGCACATCCGGGAGGGTGATAGAGAAGAAGAAAGAGAAGAAGAAGAAGAAGAAGAAGAAGAAGAAGAAGAAGAAGAAGAAGAAGAAGAAGAAGAAGAAGAAGAAGAAGGATCGAACTAGGTCTTTTCGAGAGGGCCGCTTCTTTAGTAACAGTCTTGAGTTACTCTCCGTCTCCGGACCGAGAAGATATGTCTCGCCCGGCCGATCAACCTCCTCGACACTCGACCTTGGGCGGAGCTTCCCGTGCTCCACCAATGGCCGTGCACCGCCACTCCTCCTCCCTGTACCAACAACGGTTTCTCTTACCGATCGGCAAAGGGACAAGACTGAAAGTCCCAGGATGCTCGGCCCTCCCGTAGAGGAGGAGGACCGATGGGCCGAGAAACAATCGGGTCCAAAGATCCGGGCTCGGCTCTATTTCGCCCAAGTGGCGCCCTTGCTATTGACAAGAAATCTTCCACGAGAGGTGGCGTATGGCGTCTCTAGGGCTGCCCTCCTCCCAAATGACATGGAGCGGGAGAAGAACAGCTCCTACGACGTCCTAATGAAAATGATCTTCCAATCAAGCGCCAAGGTATGTAGTGGTCACTATCTTGTTTATAAAAATTGGCCGCACTGCGTCGCCCCGATCCGTATCCCTCGAAATTGCAGATCATGCGAAAGCTTCCTCTAGTTTTGAGAGAGCCAAAGTGATGCAACAGAGCTAGAGAAGGAGCAGCAGGGGAGGCGAAAGGGCAGAGGAAGGAGAATGCCCAGATATTCCCAATCCTTTTGACAGGTGGAGGCGAAGGGTGAGAATGCCGATCTCGCGAAAACCGGAGGAGGTGGAGCACGGTTTGAGTGATCAACGGTGGGAGGCCAAGGCGAGGCCGATCGAGCCGTCCGGAGGTCGCAGAGGATTACAAGACCACTGTCTAGGACACCATCTGGGGGACCCGCGGCGTTGTCTTACCAAGCTGGTGTTGATGAATCCTCTCCCCATTGGGCTAATATGGAGTGCCGAGTGAGATGGCATCTCAGATCGTCCGATGAACCACGAAGGCTCGGTCCGAAACCCTTGGCAAAATAGAAGGAAACAAAGTGGTAAGAGGTAATCAAGATCCCACCCATGCCAAGCTCAAAGGCTCGGTGAAGAGGCCTAGTTGCCTTTGCTATTTCTTCTTATTGAGGATGACTTGTTTGATACTTTGATATTTGTTTTGATGATGTTTGGTCTGTGCGACCTTGTTTCCCTTTCATTACTCTTTAAATTTTCGCACTTGTTCATTTGTTCACTGTGATACTCTTGCTTGTATAGTTATGGTATTCGTTATTTGCGGTGGTCGTTGAAAATCTAAGTTTGTTCATTTAGGGTTTGTTGCAATACGTTTGCAAATCCCTAAGTGTATTCATATTTAGAAATTTCTTGCATTTTTAGTTGCAAATTCTAAGTGTATTCATACTTAGAACAATTTTGGCAATGTTCGTTGCTCATCTAAGTTTTTTCGTACTTAGAGATAAGTTTGCAATATTCGTTGCAAATTCCTAAGTGTATTCATCCTTAGAACAATTTGGCAATATTCGTTGCTCATCTAAGTTTTTTCGTACTTAGAGATAAGTTTGCAATATTCGTTGCAAATCCCTAAGTGTATTCATACACAATTTGGCAATATTCGTTGCTCATCTAAGTTTTTTCGTACTTAGAGATAAGTTTGCAATATTCGTTGCAAATCCCTAAGTGTATTCATACACAATTTGGCAATATTCATTGCTCATCTAAGCCTTTCTTTTTTTGTACTTAGAACTTTATCAATCATGGTTGGGATACACATATTTCTGCTCCCCAATAGGAATCCAATATTTAGAGTAAATATCGGTTCATATTGCTCAAGACTATGATAACAAAAGATGAAATCTTATTAAAGCTTGGAATAAAGGAAAAGTCATCGATTACGATTTTATTGTTCCGAGAAAGGTTCTAAAAAGAACGTGAGTTTATTGGAAAACAGGATGTGATTCGTAATCACATAAATAAATTACCGGTAGAACTTCCTCAGATTCCGGACATTCCATGGCCGTGGTCGGGTCTCCGTCCAGTCGGCCAAGCTATAGGCTCCGATTCATCAATCCCAATCAATCTTGTACGGATTCCCGCCACCCCCAATCTTCCCGTCGATGGATTTTTGGTGTTGGCCAAGACCTTGAGCCAGATCCCCAATCTTGAACTCTCTTGGCTGCATCTTGTAGCTTCTTCGCAATTGCTCTTGGTATGCCCCGTGTAATAAGGGGGCTCTCTTTTCTCCTCGGCGAGATTTGGCATTGTCGGCCGACTCAACAAGAGTGGTGCGGAGGTCGGCAGCCGATCTCCGATGGTATCACCGCCCGTCCCATAAGCGAGGAGTACGGCGTCTCTCCCAAGTAGATCGCCGTGGGGTGATGGATGGAGTCACCAAGTTCGTCCGGCCATTTTCCTTTCTTCTTTTCCAACCTCTTTTTGAGGCTTTTCAGATAGTTTTGTTTGAGGCCCCGCTTGCCCATTGCTTTTGGGTAAGCCGGAGTTTAGTAGTTGACCAATCTTGGATATTAAAAAGCCTTGAACTTTTGCCAGGCGGGACCCATTATGCGAGATGATGGAGTATGGCACTCCAAATGTGTGATGATTTTGTTCCAAACGAACCGCTCCACCATGGCTTCCGTGAAGAGCTTAAATCCATTTAGTGAAGTTTCAACCAAGTAGGAATTTTCGTTTTTAAGGTAGAGGACCCACAATATCCAGTCCCCATTGGGCAAATGGCCAATCAAACAATCTCAACAAGTTCGGATGAGAGGGGAATATCTTTGACACTTTTACAACAAAAGCTTTTGCATCCTCAAACACCAATATCCCCAGGATATTGCTCGGTGGCTATGGATCTTCCTCGGTGTGTCCTCCACAAGTCCCGGCATGGATCTCATGGAGGAATTTGAACAAAGCTGGGTGTACACACAATAAATATGGGCCAAGAAAAGACTTTCTATAAAGCTTACCTTCATCGGAGAGAGCCAAAAGACTTGGTTTTGATCTTGTGAGCTTCCCTTTTGTCCTTTGGCAAGGTCCCATCTCGTAGGTATGCCACTATGGGGTCCATAAGCTTGGCCCAAACTCGTCTCCATTACCAACTCTTGCTTTCGGCCAAGTGCTTGGTTCGTTCGGATACTCCTTCTGATATCGGCGTGTTTCCCGATCCTAAGCATGCCAATGAATCTCGCATGTGCATTTGTCCCAGCCGATTTCTTGGATGTGGATGATGTCAAATTTGTCAGCGAGGTCCTTGGCTACTTCGAGTATGCGCCCATTCTTGCGGCGTACTCTCCGATTAACAACTAATTGTGAGTCACAGAATACCCTTAACCGACCTTGAGCTCTATGGCACTCCCGAGTCCGCAAGCAAGCTTCATACTTGCCATATTTTGGTGGCATGAATAGCCGCAACGCTTGCTCCAAAAGATCTACGGAGAGAATAACACCACTCCCTGCTCTTGACCCTTTGTTGCAAAAGATCCGTCGACATAGAGCCTCCATTCCTCTGGATCCGTCGGACACTCTTTTGGCTGCTCGGTAGGGACCGATTTGCTCCTTCTCGTGGAGAGAAATTTGGTGGTGGTGGAACCTTTGTTGGGGTGAACTCGGCTATAAAATCGGCTAAGACTTGCCTTTAATTGATACGGGTTGATAAAAAGAGCTCGATTGGATATTTTAGAAGTGCCTTCTAAGTAAGGCTTTTAGCGGATATTCGTGAACATAGTGATGGGATGCTTTTGCAAAAAGTAGTGTGGGAGTTTTCTTGCGGCTATGATGAGAGCGTACACCCGTTTTTCCAATGGTAGATAACGTGTCTCGGCATCTCATGACATTTTGCTCACAAAAGAGAGAAGTAGGAGAAGGAGAACCGAGGCGGCATGATGGAGAAGCTAGATATAATATCAATCGCTCCCTCACTGGAGTAGAAGTAAGGGTGGTGTTAGTAAATTTTCAAGAATGCCTGTTCCTGCTCGGCTCCCCACTCATATCCTTCTCTCTTCTTCAGAAGTTGAAAGAATGGTCTACAACGGTCTGAGGACTTACTGATGAAACGGTTGAGTGCTGCTGCCATCCCTGTTAGCCTTTGGACCTCCTTCGTGGTCTTTGGGCTTTGAAGACCTTGCAGAGCCGTGATCTGATCTGGGTTGGCCTCAATCCCCCTCTTAGTCACCAAATGCCCTAGGAACTTGATTCCAAAGGCACACTTTTTAGTTTTAACTTGTATTCCCGAGAATGTCGAAAGCAGCCGGCAAGGTGATCGGTTTTAACTTGCTTTTCACCACCATGTCGTCGATGTAGACCTCCATGGTTTTTCCGAGCTGCTCTTTGAACATCTTTGTAACCAACCTCTGGTAGGTTGCTCCAGCATTCCTTAGCCCAAAGGGCATAACCTTGTAACAGTAGAGCCCTCTTGGTGAGATGAAAGAAGTTTTCTCTTGATCTGGCTCATGCATAGCTATTTGGTGATATCCTCGATATGCGTCAAGGAAACTCATCCTCTCATAGCCTGAGGTGGCGTCCACTAGTTGATCGATCTTTTTGTCCTTGGGGCATGCCTTATTAAGGCTAGTGAAGTCAACCTGACCCTCCACTTCCGTTTTTCTTCTTGACAAAATCAACTGGATAGCTCACTTCTATGGCATCCGCAAATAAAGCACGATAAGCCAACATGTGGTGCCGACCTTCATTAAAACATCCGAGGGTCCACATTTAAATGGTGGATTGTCTTGGGGTCTATCCGGGCATCTCTTGGGGAGTCCATGCAAACATCGATGTGGTCCTTTAGAAAGGCCCAAATCTTCTTCCCTCCTGTCGGCAAGCGCCGCCGATCGGGAAGTATCTATCCTTATCATCTTGTATCCGTATCTTTTTTAATCCTTCCACCATCTTCTTAGTGGGATCACCTCGACATCCTCCAATGTTGGTCGATCCGGAACCTCAATGCACCAGACTCTAAAACCTTTGGAGAGAGTCATGTTGAAACATAGGTCGGCTACCTTCGGCTTCCCCGACGCACTCAATGCCATCCGCACGGGGTATTTGAATCGTGGTAAGTTGAGGAGTTTCTCATTTTGTGCATCCAAGTTCTTCCTATAATCACGTTATAGGAGGAAGGGATGTCTACCACAAGGAAGTCGGTTTTAGGACTACCGACCGGCTCGGATGGCAATGTGACCTTTCCCATAGGCCATACTGATAGCCATGACCGAAACCGGTGGAACAAAACACTTTTGCAATGAGCTCGGTGGGAGTTCCATCCTTTTGAAAGTATGGTAGTACATGATTTCGTGCTAGCTCCCCGATCAACAAGGATCTTCTCAACGTCGTACTCCCCTATTTAGGGTGATTACCAAAGCATGCGTTATGGGGCACCACTACTCCGTCCGATCTTCGGGGTGAAAGTGATTGGGATCTCCATGACTCCCTCATCCCTCGGCCTCTTCATGCCGAGCTTCATGACTTGCTTTGTTTGTCCATTGACCCTTTGGATGTGTCTGATTTCGTTGTTGGTGTATGGGGCCACCAGTCCATGTATCATGTGGATGGTCCCCTTTGGACTCTTCTCGTAGTCCATCTCTTCGATCAGCTTGGCATCATGCTTGCCGTCAGTCAGAAATTCTTTGAGACGACCTTCCGTCACCTTCTCATCCAAGAACTTCTTGTACTTCATGTGCCCCCAATCTCTCGTGATAGTTGCAATGTTTGGTTAGTAGCCCTTCTCTTTTCGGGATTTCTGTCATCTTTGTGGGCCTCCTGAACCAAGGTTCATTCTTGATTCTGTATAACATTTTGTAGATCGGGACGTTGAAGGTCGCCATGACACTGAAGTATGACTTTGGATCTGGGTCTGCCTTGTCCTTCCTCTGTTGCGTATAGTCCTTTCTCCCTGACGTGTACTCCTTCTTGTACACCTTTGGCTCTGCAGCCTTTTTCTCCGGGAGGTGAGGTTGTCCAGCCACAATCTTTCCCCTGACCTTGTAGGATGTCATCCTCCACTGCATGCTCGGATTCTCTCCATGAGTTTGGCCACGGTTTTTACCGGATGCATGGTAAGCGATTCTTATGCAAGCTTGTTTTAAATGTCGCCAAAGCGTGCAGTTTTCTATCTCGTTAAAAGTCTCCCAATATCGTTTGGAATCGCCGCAGAGTTTCCTCGTCCCTCTGTCTCATAGAGGTCAGTGTATCAAAAGTCTTTGGGGCGGCTCGGCTTGTTAGGAACCGAGCTATAAATTCTTCGGCCATTGAGCCCAAAGATAGGATTGATCCTTCGGGGGAGCTTATGGTACCAACGGGGCTACTCTCCTTTCGGACGGGAACATCTTGCATAGCGAGGGGCATCATCCGCTCATACATGAACATGGCACATTAATAGTGTTGAATGTGAGAGGTGTTTGCATCTCAGAGGGAATCTGAATCTTTGCTTTTTCTTTCGAATCCATTGGGCTAGTGGTGATTTTGAGATCGGCCTAGGGCTTCCTTGTTCATTCTAGGGCCTTCATCGCCCGCACTTCCCTTCTTTCGCATGCCGCTCGGGAATATGCTCATTGGAAAGATCTCTCGTACTGCCCCCGGCATGCTCCTTCTTTCTCTTTTTTTTCAACGGAAATACTTCTTTCTCTCCGTTTTCGTGGAGAATTGTCAGAGACATCCTCATGGTGATGGCTCCTCTTTCCTTTCTTATATTGCACGGGTCTCGTCCGTGAGCGTAGATCTTTTTCCTTCTCTTGGAGTTGCTTCTTTAGGTCATGGATTTCTCGTTCTCGTCGAGTGACTTCACGGGCCAAATCTTCGCTTCTGTTCTTTTCTGCCGAGGCTATCTTCTTTTCGGTCCTTCATGTGTCTACGTCCCCTCCTTCCTTGGGGGCTCCTCCTCCATTCACGTCGGTTGGAGGCTTCCCGCTTCGGGTGGAGTTTTTGAATGCTTTCGCCCTCCGGTTCTTGGGGACTCATAATTTTTGCACGTGTAATTTTGGAATCTCGGGATATGTCCTATGTTGAACCTCCTTCCAGTGGGTTTCTTCTGCGGAGCTCTGAGAATTGCAGGGGCCTTGTCCACCTTTGTACTCTTTCTCGTAGTGTACACAAGGGTGGTTCCGCCATTGTCTTCCACGTCTTCCCTCCTTGGGGTGCACAGAAGGGGTTCTGAAGTCACCATTGTTGAGTTTCTTCTTAAAGGAACAAAGCTTTTCATAAGCGTTTCCCACAGACGGTCGCCAATTGTAGGGGGTGCAATTCCACGTTAGCCTGTATCACGTATAGGCTTGGCTCGACCCTAAATCTGCAAGACAAAGAAAGGGTTAGAGCACCTTTGCCTTTCGTTGGCAAAGGCCCTCCGATGCTTAAGTTAGTACTGGATTACCAATTAAGCCAAGAACACAATGCGTATAACTGGGTGTTACAGCGTACCTTTCTTCATGGGCATAGTGCTGTATTTATAGGTGAAGACAACTTGTTGACTTAGGCATCTTGTGCCTTTGTTTCCTTCTTGTCTTAGGAATCCTTCTCTTAATAGGACTTTCCTATTAAGAGATAACTTTGTCATGCTAGATCTCGTCCAGCGAGGTCTTTCTTTCCATATTGATTCTCTCCTATATGGGGTATACTCCTAATCTTAGGACTTCCCCTTAATCCCCTTCTACGGGATTGGTCCTTATCTCATAAGGAACCGCTTTAGATGATTCTAGAATGTCTCACCGACTTACTTATGGCGGTGACGTGCTTCCACGTAGCTCGGATTAACTCGCGTACATAGCCCAACTCATTAACTAATGAGGCACGTATTCCAAAAATGCTATTCGGGCTTTGATAGTAGAATCAAGGGCATCCCCGTGACCTTGCACAACACTAATCATTGCTCGCCTTATTCATGGCCATATGCTTCGGCAGGGAGTTACTTGATCGTCATAGGCACGTGCTATGCCTAGTAGTAAAGCATAAAAGCATATTATATAGTTGGGATTCAACTTTGATCCTATATTTTTGTGAATGAGACTAATAGAGGAAGACATTCTTGAAATTGAAGCAAAACTCAACTCCTTTGAATCATGTATGAACTACCTTGCTCGCAGAAACATGAATCATTTCGTTAACTTCCTTGAAAATCGTATTTGTTCTGGATTCTTGCTTTCGAACATGGTGAAACATATTGAAGCCCTGGTATTTTTTTTTTTTTGGATAACTAGATGTCCAGAACCAGCTTGCGCGGACCTCGACTAAGTCCGGGGCCCTATGAGATAACGACTAGGCATAACCCCAGTGATCCCAAGGGTTTGCTGACAAGGGGAATTGAACCTCAGACTTTAGGTGGGGAGCAAACCTCTAAGTCGTAAGGCAAGACCACTTTGCCAACCCTTGGGGTTTATTGAAACCCTGGTAGTTCATCTTACGTCCGTGAACTTCTTGGAATAGGAGAAAGTGAAGAACATGAAAAAGCTTACACTTATGTTGATAATGTCACGTACTATAACTTATAGAGGATGACTTGGATTTAATTAGTTTCGTTTTCTCCTTTCTGATTTTTCCCTTTTCATTTTTCTTCACATTCATTTTTCATTTGTCACCCTATTATTGTATATTAGAAACTGTACCAAGAAGGAGCAAGAGCATTTTGGATACATAATACAGGCCCCATAGGCTGCTTGCCTTCCTTTGTGATAAATTATCCACCAAAGTCTGGCAATGCTGACCAAAATGGCTATATTAAGTCTTACAATGAGGTGGCTCAAGAGTTCAACAAGCAGCTTAAGGACAGGGTTACCCAACTAAGGACCAAATTCCAAGATGCATTGCTGGTCTATGTAGACATCTACAAAGCGAAATATTCTCTGATTAGTGAAGCAAAAGAGCATGGTAAGTCAATTACTTGTTTTATTGTCGGAAGCGGATCCGCTGTCCCGAATTCCCTGTCCCAACTCCCTGTCTCGTCCATCCAAGCCGTTTATCAATGCAATCAACGGCCTGGATTCCATCTCACCCCAAACAAATTTGAGCCAAACATGTTCATCTTGACTCTGAGCCTTTGATTGTTCGGATGGGCGGCTCAGATGGATGGGACACAGAGTTGGGACAGGGTTTTCAGGACAGCAGATCCGCAACCTTTATTGTCACCAATCTTATTGGATATTAAAAAACTATTGAGAGGCATTTGAATGGCCTTTGGCATATATGTTGAGATTATGCAAAGCACTACAATTAAATCACTTCGATTTCAACCAATTTAATCATTCATCATGGCAAATCAAACAACTCAACAAGTTCGATATAGAGTAATTAAACTAATGAGACAAAACACACGATATACGTGGAAACTATTTAGGGTCTAAACACCCTAAGCATAAAACCACGGCCTAGTCCTACTCATGCATTTCATAAATCAAAAGGTTTACAAGAATTAACAAGACTAGAAATTACCCAACAAGCCCCTTGTGACACCTAGCTCCAATTCTTGATGTAGTACCCTGTACTCCTCTTTGATTCCATGGACTCTACAAGCACACCCGTCTTGATCTCCGAGTCAACTCGGCACCGGTCCAACCGGCTTAGGTAGAAACAAGGCAACACAACATGATGTATGAAAAAGATTTGATTTTTATGACAGTTTTTTAAAACTAAAATCAACCTAGAGTAGATCCATGAAGAGGAAGACTCTAGGTTGAAGAAAGATGAGAAGAGCAAGCTCAAATCATCAAGAACATCAAGTTCACAAAAGAGAGAAGGGATGGAGAAGAGATGAGACTTTCTTTCTCTAAAAAAAGGGCTGATTTTCTCTCAAGTGTATGTATGAAAATGAAAGAGAAATGACTTTTATAGTGCCCATTTTTGTGCTCCCCAAGACAACCACTTAAAACAAGACATGTGGCCACTTAAAGAGTCTGGTAGACGCGCGCAGACGCTCCGTCAAGATTTAGACACTTGGCACAATCTCAACAGTCAAAGGCACACCCCTGCAGACGCGTGCAGACGCACTAAGTTGAAAGCTAAATCCCAATGCCAAAATCATGGGATTGTAAAACCCAAATAAAGCACTAATAAGCCAACATTATGCACATTAAAACATGTTATTTTGGATGGCCTAAATGCACAAATGATATGCATGGATATACCTCATTGGCTTGATCATGATGCTTGAGATTCTTGAATGGAGCATATAGACTCAACCCAAAGCACTCTAACTCCCAAAACCCAATAACAAAATTACAGACTCTAAAAGGCTTGACATAACCCGGAAAATGCCAACAAAACTAACAATCTCTCCCTTTGGCTTTTCCGAGACAAAACCTTTCACAACAGAAAACAATACAAGGAAACAAAAACTAACTAACTCAAGAACTTTCCTAAAACTTGAGCCAATTAGAAAACCAAATTCCCAAGAGAGAGCCAATAACCTGCAAGGATACTTCAACACAAGAGATATGCCATGACATCCAAATGATAACAATAGATACAATGAAAGCGCAGCTGGCTAAACAAATCAAAGTCATGTTTGCCCCAAACATGAGCATAAAGTATCATGCATATGTGAGTTCCATGTTTGCCCCAAACATGGGCACAAAGAACTTCAACATGTTTGCCCCAAACATGGGCACTTGCTACAAACCTGCAAAAGAAGCTCATCCAACACAAGCATGTATATATATGGAATATGATAGCAACAACATTATGGCGCAACGGAAGACAAAGCAATAAGATAGCTATCATCCATGAACCAAAACATATGTCCTAACAAGTAGCACGTCAAAACCCAAACCACGGGCAATACAAACCAAGTAGTAGCAAGAGAAACTAACACGCATGCAAGACACGAGATACAAAGTAGAAATTAACTATACTACCGTTCTCCCCCTTTTTTGTCACGGAAACAACAAAGGGAAGCTAAAGAACATGGCGAAAAGCAACAACCCATCCCCCTAAGTAGACAAGGTATTCTCGTGAAAAACCTTAGCGGCAAGAGTAACCCAATACTTCCATCCACCACATGGTGGAGGAGGGCGATTCCAGGGCATAACAGGGGCAGTGTGCTGAACTCTAGTCATGGTGGACTAAGTGTAAACAAAAATGGATATGTACTAATCAGATTAACTAGCAACCAATATGCCAACAAACAACAAATATAGCGGTAAGATAAACCCCAAAACACAGTGGCACAGCAGGAAAGCAAACAATTATTAGAACCTTAAACACAAGAAACCTGCGAACTACAACATCCACAAATATAGTAATTCAGTTCTCAAATAAACCAGAGTGTACAATTCTTCAATCATGAAAAAATAGAGCGAAGCAAACAGGAAACACAAGGAAACATTATCACAATCAGACACTTAAACTGGTGAAACAAATGGGGAAACCAAACAGAAACTAAAAACCAGAGACCAGAGATGGTTGTACTTACTCCGGAATCAAAAAACCCCAAAGTGATTCTCTAACCCGAAGTGAAGAAGTCCTAAATCGGTTTGGTGAAACACCAACTCTATTTGTTGAAAACCAACTCGGTCAGTTGAAACCCCTGACTCGGTGTGTGAAAGCCCTAACTCGGTCGAACCCCAAGTTTCACAGATAAATTGAAAACTCTCAAACAAGAAGAACCCCCAACTAGATCCGAGAATCCATGGTGTTCGCACCCTAAAACTCCGCAACTCCGAACCCAGAGATCTCCATCTTTGTTCAATCGAGAGAAACTCCAACTTGAAATCTCCACGGTCGAGAACAGTAAAAGCCGTAACCACCTATCCCATGGTGAGAGTATGAGAGATCGAGAGTGATTGTTGTTGGAGATTGCGATTTTAGAGTGGGAAAGAAGGGATCGATCGGTGTGGGGATGTGGAGTCGCCGCAAAGGACTGATGGAGGTAGAGAGAGAATGGGGCGGATGAGAATGAGGGGTAGTGATGACTGGTGAATGAAGCCCTAACTACGGACGGTCCAGATTAGAGTAAAGAATGCAGGAGATGAAGCCACGTGTGGCAAGGGAAAGGACGGTAACACAGTTTAAAAAAAAATCACGTGACTTGCACGTGTAAACTCCCCTCAAACGCGTGTAAACGCCCCTCAGACGCTCACTCTCTGAATCTCAACACAAAACAAGCGTGAAAACACTCCCACAGGTCATGAACAAAAATGTGAACAAATTTACACTACACCTGTTATAGAAAGACCACACTATGAACACCAAGATTTTTCTAAGGCATGGGACAGACTACTCAAGTTAAAAAAATTTCTAAGGCAAGACGCAATAAAATTTCAAGAATACTCTCCCACACAACTACGAAATCATGCAATCCTTAAAAAAATTAAGAGAATTAGGAGACTCTCTCCCAATGAAAAACCTCACACAATTTTAAAACTCCCCCTCACCAACACACTCACTCACAAAAAGTAACTTTGAAACCAAAAGTGCAACAAAAATGAACTCTCCCCCTCACCAATTAATGCACTTTACTCATGAATTCAAAAACAACACTCCCCCTAAGCAAATGCATCTCCCCATGAATGTACATTCTCAAGCACACAATGGTACCAAAAATTCAAGCACTCCGAAACCAAAATGTACATCTACTCATCATGAACAAGAAGAAGATGAACAAGCTTGCTTTGAGACACGATTTTCAAACACAACCAAGATAGCAAGAGCAATGCATGACATGACAATATCACTAGTTCAAGTGATCAACAAGAGAATTTCATGCTCTCTACTATCAAGGTGAGTGGGTGACCTCTTATAAGATGGTGCAAGATCCTCAAAAATGCCAAGGGACACTCACCCAAATCCCGAAAGAAACTCACACAAGATAGACAAGTGAAGTCAAACCATAAGGCACTTGGACCTAAAGACTTCACGCACAAACCCCATTTTGATTTCCATGACCCAAGAAGTGCACACAAATCTAGGATGGTGCAATGAATAGGTAGTCATTCGCCTAGGTGTGAGATCAATAAGGAACACACAAATCTAGAATTAAACAGCTACACAATGAGTATTCTCCCTTCTTTTTTTTGACTTTGTTTGGGATTCTTTTCAACAAGCATGATTTCTTTTGGACTTTGGATTCTTTTCAACAAGCATGATTTCTTTTGGACAAGGATCTCACTCTTTTATGCACCAATGAAGCTTTAACACTAATCCCTAGACGGTAGCTCTTGAGAAAAATTAATGGGGGAAAGCATCTAAAGGTGAACTCAAGCATTTGGTCAATCAAAAGTCCAATCAAGTAGAGTTTAACCAAGATGAGAATGAGTACCCTTAAACACCAAAAGGATCAAGTCCCAAAAGAGTGTGTGCAAATAGAGGAGAGCATGAGATTCACCCGAGACAATGACCACAACATGATATCAACACGAATGCACCTTTCAATGATCCCAATGGTTATGCTCAAATCTCAATGCCCAACCAACAAGTGCAACAAACTTATTCTCATGCATGATGAAAGAAGCATCCACACGACAAGCACACAAGCATTCGACAAGCAAGCACACAAACAAAAAGACCAAAACATGACCCTAAATGCATTCAACTAATGAAAACGAAAGACAAAATGAAGAACAATGCAAAAACTAAATGAAAAACACATGAACACTCTAGACTCAAATATGACATGAAGCACACAAGAGAGACATGCAACCCAACCAAACTCAATGAAGAGAAGAAGAACCCCCAAACTCCCTAAGAGTATTTAGAGGTTGTGAGACATGTGAAGCATGATCAACTTTCTTCCAAACATGATTCGATTTGTTTTTAACACAAGAAGCACTTTTCAAATTCTTAGCATGCAAAGACAACTTGTTTATCTCTTCAACAATGTATGACGATTGAGTAGCAAGATGAGACAACTTGGTGATAAATTCATCATTTTGAGACTTAGGTGGCGAAGGAGTAACACCACGAGGTCTTCCAACATTAGGTTGACCAAGAACCACGCTACGTGGAGCAAAAAGACTCATGGGTCTTTGTGTTTGACCCCTCTTGTTATTCTCTCTCTTCATCCGATAGCAAAAAGGACGAATGTGTCCTTCAACCCCACAATGGTGACAAGTAACAACTTTCCGGTAAGAGCTTTCAATTCCTATTGGCTTGCTCTTTCTATTTTCATTCGGGGTATCACACACATCATCAAGGCCACAACTATTAAAGGGAACAAATTTCTTCGTGGGAGGTTCATCCTTCAAAGGAATGAAATTTTTAGAGGAAGAACGACTAGAAGTAGTCCCGGCACTCACAAAAGACATCTTGCTCACAACACTCCCAACACTTGAAGAGGAAGATTCAGATGGAGACTTAGGAGAGGTAGGATGATCTATGGTAGAAACCAACACATTGACGTTAGGATTTCCCTCACTAAGCTCATATGCCCCACACTCACTAAGCTCATATGCCCCACACTCACTACCCTCATTGTCGCTATCATCTTCACATGACACTTTAAAACCCTTCTTAAATTTCTTTTTAATTAGCACACTCGGATTGAATGTGCCCGAAGCCGTGGCACTCACGACATTGGATACCTTGTGAAGTTTTACCCTTATAAAACAAAAGTTTCTTACCACTAGTTCCAAAGCCACTCGAAAGCTTGGGACTCTCACCTAGGTCTCTAGGTTTCCGAAGTGTCGCAAATCTCTTATAGTTTTTAATGAGCAAGGTCAATTCCTCATCATCAAGACTCTCATTGGTGTCGCTAGCCTCTGTGTTTTCCTCATTATCGATCCTAAAAGCAATATCCCTACCGGTCTTGGATACGGACTTCAAAGGTTTGAAGTCCGACAAGTGGTTAAGTTCAAAGATTTGAAGTTTACCAACCAACTCAACAAAAGTTATGTCATCAACATCCGACCGTTCTTCTATGGAAGTCACTTTGGTCAAGAACCTAGAGGGAAGGGACCTAAGGATCTTACAACACACTTTGAGATTTGAAAGAGGTTCACCTAGGCTATGAAATGTGTTAATGATCTCGGTAAGCCTAGTTATGAAGCTATCAAAAGTCTCTTCATCAAGCATTTTAAGTTCCTCAAATTTAGTGGTGCACATTTGAAGTTTAGAGACCCTCACCGTTTCAATACCCTCATGAGAGGTACGAAGAATTTCCCAAGCCTCTTTTGCCGTGACACAAGAGGAAATGCGATTGACTACATCAAAATTGCCGAGACCCTCACCGTTTCAATACCCTCAATCTTGGGTTCTTCATAACCATAAAGCACGGACCTCCAAACCCTAACACCCAGGGCAATCAAGTGATTTTTCATTTTGGATTTCCAAAGCGAATAGTCACTACCATCAAAGTAGGGGGGTCGAGCATACGAACCACCCTCCATAGGAACACCCCTATCCATAGTGCAAACAGGATCAACTCAGGTAGTAAAACCAACAAAGAGCACACGGGCTCTGATACCAATTGAGATTATGCAAAGCACTACAAGTCCTAGGGGGGGTGTGAATAGAACGACCACTTTAAAAATAAACCACTTCGATTTCAACCAATTTAATCATTCACCATGGCAAATCAAACAACTCAACAAGTTCGATATAGAGTAATTAAACTAATGAGACAAAACACACGATATACGTGGAAACTATTTAGGGTCTAAACACCCTAAGCATAAAACCACGGCCTAGTCCTACTCATGCATTCCATAAATCAAAAGGTTTACTAGAATTAACAAGACTAGAAATTACCCAACAAGCCCCTTGTGACACTTAGCTCCAAT
This sequence comes from Vaccinium myrtillus, assembly GCA_016920895.1. Classification (NCBI taxonomy): domain Eukaryota; kingdom Viridiplantae; phylum Streptophyta; class Magnoliopsida; order Ericales; family Ericaceae; genus Vaccinium; species Vaccinium myrtillus. The sequence goes on along the minus strand of CM029272.1, from coordinate 14,719,346 downwards.
TCTTGATGTAGTACCCTGTACTCCTCTTTGATTCCATGGACTCTACAAGCACACCTGTCTTGATCTCCGAGTCAACTCGGCACCGGTCCAACCGGCTTAGGTAGAAACAAGGCAACACAACATGATGTATGAAAAAGATTTGATTTTATGAAAGTTTTTTAAAACTAAAATCAACCTAGAGTAGATCCATGAAGAGGAAGACTCTAGGTTGAAGAAAGATGAGAGGAGCAAGCTCAAATCATCAAGAACACCAAGTTCACAAAAGAGAGAAGGGATGGAGAAGAGATGGGACTTTCTTTCTCTAAAAAAAAGGGATGATTTTCCTCAAGGGTATTGATCCCTCCATTTGCATGCACCGCCTTAATTGCGAGGAGAATGCGAAACCATCTAGAGAGATGCAAAGGAGGTTGAACCCTAACATGAAGGAGGTTGTTATGAAAGAGGTAGTTAAGTTGCTAGATGCGGGTATTATATACCCCATCTCTGATAGCAAGTGGGTGAGCCCCACTCAAGTGGTGCCCAAGAAGTCGGGCATCACGGTAGTCAAGAATGAGAAAGGTGAGCTTGTGCCCACACGCACAACAACTGGTTGGCGTGTGTGCATCGATTATAGAAAGCTAAATTCCATGACTAGGAAGGATCATTTTCCACTCCCATTCATTGATCAAATCCTAGAGAGGTTGGCAGGCCAAAGCTATTATTGTTTTCTGGATGGCTATTCCGGATATAACCAAGTGGCTGTCGACCCAGCGGATGAAGAAAAGACTACATTCACCTGTCCCTACGGCACTTATGCTTATCGGTGCATGCCTTTTGGCTTGTGCAATGCACCAGCGACTTTTCAAAGGTGCATGATGGCTATTTTTTCTTACATGGTGGAGAAATTTCTAGAAATATTCATGGATGATTTTTCAGTCTTTGGGAGCTCTTTTGACTCATGTCTCCAAAATCTGACAAAGGTGCTTAGACGTTGTAAGGAGACTAATTTGGTCTTAAGTTGGGAAAAGAGTCATTTCATGGTCCAAGAGGGGATCGTTTTGGGACACATAGTGTCCAGAAGGGGGATTGAAGTCGACAAGGCAAAAGTTGACTTAACTTCTAGACTTCCTCCTCCCTCGACAGTCAAGCAAGTCCGATCTTTCTTAGGACACGTGGGGTTTTATAGGCATTTTATCAAGGATTTCTCTACAATTGCCAAGCCTTTGTGCGATCTCCTCGCCAAAGATACCCCCTTTGTATTTGATGAGGCTTGTTTGAGAGCTTTCGAGAAGCTCCGTGAGGCATTATCCACTGCACCTATCATGCAGTCTCCGAACTGGTCTTTGCCCTTTGAAATCATGTGTGATGCATCCGACTATGCGGTCGGTACTGTTTTGGGCCAACGGGTTGACAAAGTCCCTCACGCCATCTATTATGCGAGTAAGACCCTCTCTGATGCGCAGTTGAACAACACTACTACAGAGAAGGAATTACTCGTTGTGGTCTTTTCCCTAGATAAGTTCCGGTCCTATCTCCTAGGTTCTAAGGTCATAGTATTTGGAGTGGGTAAAACCTGATCACCCTACTACTAGGCATAGCATAGTGAGACACCACGAGAGGGTGAGTAGCTCGGCGCCACGTAGGGGATCCTTAAACCCCGTGCTTGAGTCACATCTTGACCATGAATAAGGTCGAGGTAATAAGATTAAGTCAATACATCAGGATGCCCTAGCTCGGCGTGAGGCATAGAGGGGTGTCCGATATGGCGAGCTAGTTATGCTACGAGTATAGCTTGAACAACATTCTGGAATGCATAATTCAGCTCGGCGTAAAGAGGTGAGTTATGTACGAGTTATTCGAGCTACGTGGAAGCACGGCACCGCCACGAATAAGGCGGTGAGACATTCTGAGAACATTCTACAAGCGGTTCCTTATGATATAAGGAGCCATCCCGTATAGCAAGGGATTGATATGGGAAGTCCTAACGTGATTAAGAGTATATCCCATATAGGAAAGAATCCTATATGGAAAGAAAGACATCCTGCTAGACGAGATCTAGCGGGATATGGAAAGATATCTTTTAATAGGCAAAGTCCTATTAGGAGAAGGATTCCTAAAGAGGATAGGAAACAGGGGCACGAGATGCCTAATATGAAGAATGTCTACACCTATAAATACATGACAATAACCATGATTTAAAGGTACGCGGTAACACCCGAGTTATACGCATTGTGTTCTTGGCTTGATTAGTAATCCGATTAACTTAAGCATCGGAGGGCCTTTGCCAATAGAGGCAAGGGTGCTCTAACCTATTCTTTGTCTTGCAGATTTAGGGTCGAGCCAAGCCTCGCACGTGATACAAAGCTAACGTGGAATTACACCCCTACAATTGGCGCCGTCTGTGGGAAACGCGTTTACGAAAAGCTTTATTCCTTGAAAAAGAAACTCAACAATGGTGATTTCAGAACCTCTTCTATGCACCCCAAGGAGGGAAGACGCGGAAGACAATGGCGGAACCACCCTTGTGTACACTACGAGAAAGAATACAAGGGTGGACAAGGCTCCTGCAATTCTTAGAGCTCCGCAGAAGAAACCCGCTACCAGGAGGTTCAAGCATAGGACATATCCCCGAGATTCCAAAATTCAGGATACACGCCTGTAAATTATGAGTCTCCAAGAACCGGGGAAGGGCGAAAGCACTCAAAGACTCCACCCAGAGACGGGGAAGCCTCCAACCGACGTGAGCGGAGGAGGAGCCCCCCAAGGAAGGAGGAACGTAGACACACGAAGGACCGTGAAAGAGAGGATAGCCTCGATAGAAAAGAGCAGGAGGCAGAAGAACTGGCCCGTGAAGTCACTCGACGAGAGCGAGAGATTCGGGACCTAAAAGCAACTCCAAGAAAAAGAGAAGGACCTACGCTCACGGACGAGATCCGTGCAAAGATTTAAAAGGATAGGAGTTATCGCCTGTAACGATATCTCCTCCGACCGATCTCTCCACGAAAAAGGAGAGAAAGAAGCGTTTCCGTTGAGAAGAAAGAAAGAAGAAAGCATGCCAGGGACAGATACGAGAGATCTGGTTCCAATGAGCATCACCGAACAGCACGAAAGAAGAAGGGAATCCCACCGAGCTGATGGAGGCCCTAGAACTGCACGAGAAGCAGCTAAAGAAGCCCTAGGCCAAATCTCAAAGTCACCATTAGCCCACTGGATCCGAGCAGAAAAGACACCGAGCAGGGTGAAGCATTCAGCCTTTATCTCTTACGAAACCAAGACGGATCCGGTGGCCCACATTCAGCACTATCAATAAAGCCATGTTCATGCATGAGCAGGATGATGCCCGCTATGCAAGATGTTCCCTCCACTTGGGGAAGGTGGCCCCGAGTTGGTACCACAAGCTCCCGAAGGGTCTATCATATGTTGTGCACCTAAAGGCCGAGGAATTTCGCTCGGTTCCTCACTAGCCGAGCGGCTCCAAAGACTTTTGATACACCGACCTCTATGAGACGAGAGGGCGAGGAGACTGCGGCGGTATTCCAAACGCATCGGGAAACTTTCAACGAGATTGAAAACTCGCAGTGAAGAGTATGCTCGGCAACGTTTAAGACAAGTTTGCCCATACACGAAGCTACGAGAGTCGCTTACCATGCGTCGATAAAAGTGGCGAGCTTATGGAAAGGATCCAGGAGCATGCACGAGTAGAAGATGACATCCCGCAAGCCGGAGGGAAGATTGTGGCGGGACAATCCGGCCTTCCGTAAAAGAAAGCGTTGGAGTCAAAGGTGTACGGGAAGGAGTACGCAACAGACGAAAGGATTTTACACAAAGAAAGAAAGGATAAAGTTGATCCGGATCCAAAGTCATACTTGATGTCATGACAACCTTTAACATCCCGACCTACAAAAATGCTTTACAGATTAAGAATGAACCATGGTTCAAGAGGCCTTCAAAAATGATAGGCAATCCGAGAAAGAGGAGGGCTACCAATCAAAGACTGCAATGGCTATCACAGAGAGACGGGACACATGATCAAGATTGTGTGGAATACAAGAAGTTCTTGGATGAGAAAGTGGCGGAGGGTCACCTCAAAGAATTTTTGGGTGATAAAGAAACATGATGCCGAGCCGATCGAAGAGATGGACTACGAGAAAGGTCCAAAGGGGACCATCCATATGATACATGGTGGTGGCCCCATACACAAACAACGAGATCGGACACATTCAAAGAGTCAACGGACAAGCAAAGCAAGTCATGAAGCTCGGCATGAAGAGACCAAGGACTGAGGGAGTAATGGAGATCCCAATCACCTTCACCGATGACGATCTTGACGGGGTAGTGGTGCCCCATAACGATGCTTTGTAATCACCCTACGAATAGGGGATTATGACGTGAGAAAATCCTCGTGGATCAAGGGGCTAGTGACAGAGATCATGTATTACCACACTTTCAAAAAGATGGGACTCCCGACGAGCTCATTACAAAAATGTTTAGTTCCACTGCGGTCGGGCAGAAAGATGGCCTATGGGAAAGGTCACACCGCTGTCCGAGCGGGATCGGTGGTCCTAAAACCGACTTCCTTGTGGTAGACATCCCTTCCTCCTATAACGTGATTATAGGAAGAACCTGGATGCACAAAATGAAGGCTGTCTCCTCAACTTACCACCAAAGGATCAAGTATCCTGGAGCAGATGGCATTGAGTGCCTTAAAGGAAGCAGGTAGGTAGCCGACAATGTGCTTCAACATGGTAATAAGAAAATCTCCTAAGGCCGAATCAAAAGGATAATCGAAGTACCGAGATCAACCAACACCGGAGGACGTCGGGGTGACCCTACCAAGAAGATGGTAGAAGGGTTGAAAAAGGCATGACTTCAAGGAGATGATGAGGAGAGATACTTTTGATCGGCGAAGCACTTGCCGAACGGGAAGAAGAAGATTTGGTGGCCTTTCTAAAGGACCACATCGATGTTTTTGCATGGACTCCTCAAGAGATGCGGGATAGACCCCAAGACAACGCCACCATCTCGAATGTGGATCCTCAAAGACAAACCAAGGTTGTGCAGAAAGCACGAAGGTCGGCACCACAGCACGCAGACGCCGTGATCGAAGAAGTAGATCGGCTGCTCGAAGCGGATGCCATACGAGAAGTGAGCTATCCAGATTGGCTGGCTAACACTGTTGTTGTCAAGAAGAAGAACGGGAAGTGGAGGGTCTGTGTTGACTTCACTAGCCTTAATAAGGCATGCCCCAAAGACAGCTTTCCACTTCCTAGGATTGATCAACTAGTGGACGCCACCTCAGGCTATGAGAGGATGAGTTTTCTTGACGCATATCGAGGATACCATCAAATAGCTATGCATGAGCCAGATCAAGAGAAAACTTCTTTCATCTCACCAAGAGGGCTCTACTGCTACAAGGTTATGCCCTTTGGGCTAAGGAATGCTGGAGCAACCTACCAGAGGTTGGTCACAAAGATGTTCAAAGATCAGCTTGGCAAAACCATGGAGGTCTACATCGACGACATGGTGGTGAAAAGCAAGTTAAAACCGGATCACCTTGCCGACCTGAAGGAAACTTTCAGCATTCTTAGAAAATACAAGTTAAAATTAAACGCCTCCAAGTGTGCCTTCGGAGTCAGCTCGGGTAAGTTCCTAGGGCATTTGGTGACTAAGAGGGGGATTGAGGCCAACCCAGATCAGATCACGGCTCTGCAAGGTCTTCAAAGCCCAAAGACCACGAAGGAGGTCCAAAGGCTAACGGGGATGGCAGCAGCTCTCAACCGTTTCATCAGTAAGTCCTCAGACCGTTGTAGGCCATTCTTTCAACTTCTGAAAAAGAGAGAAGGATACGAGTGGGGAGCCGATCAGGAACAAGCATTCCAGGAGCTGAAAGCCTACTTGTCATCACCACCCTTACTCTCTACTCCAGAAGCTGGGGAGCGGTTGATACTATATCTAGCAGTGTCTGATCATGCTGTCAGCTCGGTCCTCCTACGAATAAAGGAGACAGAGCAATCTCCGGTCTACTTTGTGAGCAAAACGCTGTTAGATGCCGAGACACGTTACCTACCTCTGGAGAAGCTGGTGTACGCTCTCATCATAGCTGCAAGAAAATTGCCACACTACTTTTTGCAGCATCCCATCACTGTGTTCACTGAATATCCACTAAGGGCCTTACTCAGAAAGGCAGACTTCTCTGGACGGATATCCAAGTGGTCCATCGAGCTCAGCCAGTTCGAGCTTGATTATCAGCCCAGAACAGCAATTAAAGGGCAAATCTTAGCTGATTTTATAGCTGAGTTCGCCCCAACGGTGGCTCCACCACCACCAACTCTCCACGAGAAGGAGCAGATCAGTCCCACCGAGCAGCCAAAAATAGTGGCCGACCTGAAACCAGAAGAATGGAGGCTCTATGTAGACGGATCAGCCTGCAACAAAGGGTCAGGAGCAGGAGTGGTGTTATTCTCTCCGGAAGGACTGGTGCTGGAGCAAGCACTACGGCTGGGATTCAGTGCCACCAACAATGTGGCAGAATATGAAGCCTTGCTTGCAGGACTCAGGAGTGCCATGGAGCTCAAGGTCAGAACGTTAAGGGTATTCTGTGACTCACAACTAGTTGTTAATCAGCTTTCAGGGGAGTACGCCGCAAGGAGCGAAAAGATGGCTGCATACTCAGAAGTAGCCAAAGACTTACTCGACAAATTTGACGTCGTCCATATCCAGCAGATCAGTTCGGGACAAAATGCACATGCAGATTCCCTGGCCTGCTTGGGGTCAGCAGTCCAAACGGAGTACCGCCGCACAGTGGCTGTGGATTATCTAAACGAGCCAAGCATTGGAAGAGCGGTAGAGATGGTGATGGAGACAGAGCTCGGACCGAGCTGGATGGACCCAATAGTGGCATACCTTCGAGATGGGACCTTTGAGGACAAGAGGGAAGCTCACAAGATCGTGAACCAAGTCAGTACGTTTCTGGCTCTCTCCAGAAGGTAAGCTTTAGAGAAAGTCTTTTATTGGCCCATATTTGTTATGTGTACATCCAGCTCTAGTCCAAAAATTCCTCCATGAAATCCATGCTGGCACGTGTGGAGGACACACGGGTGGGAGATCCATAGCCCACCGAGCAATATCCCAGGGATATTGGTGGCCTTATATGCAAGAGGATGCAAAAGCCTTTGTGAAAAAGTGTGAGAAGTGCCAACGATATTCCCCTCTCATCCGAGCTCCAGCAGAGGACCTGCTTCCCCTAACGAGCCCATGGCCATTTGCCCAATGGGGACTGGACATCGTGGGTCCTCTCCCTATGGCAACAGGGAAACGAAAATTCCTACTCATTGGCACTGACTACTTCACTAAATGGATAGAGGGGGAAGCCTTGGCCAAGATCACGGAAGCTATGGTGGAAAAATTCGTTTGGAACAAAATCATTACAAGGTTTGGAGTACCATACTCCATGATCTCAGACAATGGGTCCCAGTTCGGAAAAAAGTTCAAAGCTTTCTGTGCCCAGTACGGCATCAGGAACTACTATTCAACTCCGGCTTACCCACAGAGCAATGGGCAAGCAGAGGCTTCAAATAAGACAATCCTGAAGAGTCTTAAGAAAAGGTTGGAGAAGAAGAAGGGGAAATGGCCGGACGAGCTACCAGCCGTTCTCTGGGCATACCGGACCACCCCACGGCGGTCTACGGGAGAGACGCCGTACTCCCTTGCTTATGGGACAGAAGCTGTTATACCACTGGAAGTTGGCCTGCCAACCATCCGCACCACTCTTGTAGAATCAGGTGGCAATGATAAAGCCTTGGCCGAGCAGCTTGATCTCGCCGAAGAAAAAAGAGAGCGTGCACTCGTTACATTAGCAGCATACCAAGAACAGCTACGAAGGAGCTACAACAAAAAAGTACAGCCAAGAGAATTCAAGGTTGGGGATATGGTCCTAAGGAAAGTTTTGGCTAACACCAAAGTATCCACAGATGGGAAGCTTGGGCCAAACTGGGAGGGCCCATACAAGATTACAGGGATTGCTGGAATTGGAGCCTATCGCTTGGCCGACCTGGACGGGGACCCAGTACCTCGGCCATGGAATGTCCAGAATCTGAGGAGGTTCTACCAGTAGTTTATTTATGTGATTACGAATATAGTCACCTCTGTTTTTCAGTAAATTCACGTCCTTTTTTAGAACCATGTTGGGATTACGAATGAAATCACCAACGTCAATCATTTAGACTTTTTCCTATTATTCCAAGCCTTAATAAGATTTCATCTTTTTTTTGTTATCATGGTCTTGCGTAATATGAACCAATAGTTACTTTAAATATTGGATTCCTATTGGGGAGCAGAGAATATGAGTATTCCAATCATGCAACGAATAATGCAAGGAATCTCTACGTATGAATACACTTAGAAATTTGCAACGAATATTGCAAATCTTATCTCTAAGTACGAAAAAACTTAGACGAGCAACGAATATTGTCAAATTGTTCTAAGTATGAAAACACTTAGGAAATTGGAACGAATAATGCAAGGAATCTCTAAAGTATGAATACACTTAGAGATTTGCAACGAAGATTGCAAAACTTATCTCTAAGTACGAAAAAACTTAGACGAGCAACGAATAATGCAAGGAATCTCTAAGTATGAATACACTTAGAGATTTGCAACGAATATTGGAAATCTTATCTCTAAGTACGAAAAAACTTAGACGGGCAACGAATATTGCCAAACTGTCCTAAGTATGAAAACACTTAGGAAATTGCAACGAATAATGCAAGGAATCTCTAAAGTATGAATACACTTAGAGATTTGCAACGAATATTGCAAAACTTATCTCTACGTTCGAAAAAACTTAGACGAGCAACGAATATTGCCATATTGTTCTAAGTATAAATACACTTAGGGATTTGCAACGATTACTGCAACACACTCTAAAGTATGAGAAAAATACGGGGTATGCAACGAATACCTTTGCCAAAAGTACTACAACACTTAAAAAACAAGAATTTAGTATCACAAGGCCACATACGGCCAAACAAGGTCACACAGGACCAACCATCGTAACCGGTGAGCAAGTACGAGAAAACTTAAATGAAGTATGAAGTAGCAAAGAATGTGCCACCGACGGCCGATCGACCACACAGGTCACAAATAGAGAGACTATAAAAAGGAATAAGGCATCAAGCCTCTTCACCGTGGCCTTTGACTAGCATCGGTGGCAAGATTGGGATCGTGATTGCTTCCAAAGATCGTCCACAGTGAGCATTTCCTGAATGGCGCTCCACAGGGGTCTGCTCCGGGAAGGGGTTCAGCCGAGCTTCTAGATTTTCGGAGGAGAAGGATCGACAAGATGATCCCTGGTGGCCACCACCGCGCCGGCAATTCCATATCAGCCAGTGAGGAGACGATTCATCAATGCCAAGCTTAGTAAGGCACCTCTCGCCAGGCCATCTCCCTCGATGGTGTCTCGGACGGCCGCAGCATCTGGGCGTGTAGTTATCCGTAATGACCGCAATAAAGACGGTCATATTCTCACCTTAGCCTGCAGTAGTGTTGTTGACGCAGCTCCCGCCGACCTCCTCGGCTTTCATTTTTAGCTCGGCATTCTCTCCTTTCAAGATCTCCATCTCCTCCCGAGCGTCCTTCAAAGACTGGGAGCATGTTGAGCGCTCTCCTCCTCCGCTCTCTCGGCCCTTTTCGCTCTTTCTTCCAGCCTCCTTCGCGTCTTCTTTAGCTCTTGGTCGAAACAGGACGGCCGCCTTCATGCATAACCTAGAAAACAAAACACAGGGCGGTAAAGGCAAAGCAAAGGTTTTAGAAGGAAAGTAGAGGGATGAGATTTGTTACCTTAATACACGATTGGAAGACGTCTTCATAAGGGTATCGTGAAGAGCTACCTTTCTCCCTCTCCATGTCAAGAGGAAGAAGCAGCCCCTGGATACGCCGAACGCCACGTCGGTGGAGGAGATCTTGTCAACCTGTTAAGGGGTACACCACCGGGACGGCCGTAACGGGCTCCCAAGGGTGAACAAGGGCGCGAGATCATCGCAGGCGTGCGTTGGAGCCGGAGCTTCCACCCTCTCTCCGGTAGGGGAAGGCGGGCGTGCTCTGGACTCTCTCGCCTCTTGTCCCTCGAAGTGTCGAGGGAGGAGGGGGCATTGTTTGGGAAGAAACGACGGTGACGAGGGACCTGATGGGGCACTCTAGAAGCTCCGCCAATAGTCAACGCGTCAAGGAGATTGATCGGCTCGCGAGGCATGACTTCTCTCTCTCGGGAAGGGGAATAGCCCGAGAATCGCTCGTCGGAGTCGGCAAGAAGGGTGCTTTGCTCGGTCAAGGATCGAACGGCTGCACGGTGGTCAAATACTCTCTCTTCTTCCTCCTCTTCCTCCTCTCGCTATCGTCCTCCCGGATGTACCGGCTTCCCGGATGGGGATGGCGGTTGGGATCTCGGGATATGGGCAAAGGTGACTTGCCGCCAAGGACCTCGGGGGCTTGGGACCTGGATGATCTACCTCTAGCTCTCGGCCTCTGCGGCACGGTCCTTTCTCGGTCGGGCCGGGCGACTTGTGGCGATCACGTAATGAGGTGGCGGCCGGCGTGTCCTGGGTTCTATGCTCTCCCTCTCTTCCGATGTTGCCCAGTAAAGAAACGGGGTATACCCAAAGCAGCGGCGGTGAGCCGAACGGCCGTGCCCCACAGAGTGAGTCGGAAACCGTCAAACCAAAGAGCCTTGGCGATATCCTCGCGGTGGAGTCTGCCGTGTATAAGGCGGCCGCCGTGGTTGAGATTATCCGCCAAAACAACAAATCGTAAAGATGGTCGGGCTGATTTAAGGAAAGATAAAGAACAAACCACTGGGAACGAAAGTACTAACGTAATCCTTTGTGGTAGTGGGGTGGAAGGCCAATGATCCTCCCTCGGCCCCTAGCCCGCTTGCCGGTGACTACGAGATAGTCATCCGCCTCTCCCTTCGAGGAATTTTGTAGATCGGTGATGAGCCTCTGCTTAGGGTCCCTGGCTTTGAAATAATAATTTTTGTGCTCCGTAGGAACTACACTATAGAGGTAGTGTAGATCCCACCTACCCAGATGAAGGTCGAGCACTGCTTAGGCGAGAGTGCCCATGACTACCCTAACGAAATTGGGGCACAATGCACGGGTTCGGTGCATCTATTGCACCTCGAAAAAGGGGTGCAAGGGGAGCCTAAGGCCTCCTCAACTATGAAAATCGGGATGTGAATCTTATTTTGGCTTGACCGTGTTCTCTCAGTCGTTCGTTGTCTAGACGGAATTGAATATCGGCGGGGATACTATAGGTTTGACGGAATTCCGCTCTTTTCTCAGCGGTACTTAATAGAGCCCTATGCCTACCCATTTCTATTCGAAGATTTAGGGTTTCACGGTTGAAACCTGTGGGAAGCAAGAAGATGAATGACAATGGAAACGCGAAGAAGACACGAAATACAAATGGAAATCAAAAGATCACTTATGAGAGGAAGATGTACCTAATGTGATGTTTTCCGATGAGAGCGGAGAACGTTTATCCGACGAAAACCGGAAAAAGAGTAGGGTTGCAGGAAGCTTGGAACGACGACAGAGGCAAACGAAGGTCCTCTTCTCTCTCTTCGTTGCTTCTGGAGGGTATGAAGTGATGGAGAAGGGGAGACGTTTTGGGATTTAGAAGGTTTTGGTAGGGAAAAGTAATGATTATCCCGCCCGAAACCCCATGAAAGTGGAACGTGACGTGAGAAAAACGTCGCAAAATCGCCCTTTGGGCTTATCCGAGCCACCAACTAACGGTCATTTCGCATTTAATGCAATGACAAGACCGCCACCCACGTGGAAGGGAGGCGTGCAAGGGGTGCATCAAGAGCCGTTGAAGCTCCTGCACCACCGATGAATAACAAAGAGGACAGAGCCGGGGAGCAATTGGAGTGGGTAAAACCCGATCACCCTACTACTAGGCATAGCACGTGCTCGTGACAGACACCACGAGAGGGTGAGGCTCGGCGCCACGTAGGGATCCTTAAACCCCGTGCCGAATTGCATCTGACCATGAATAAGGTCGAGGTAATAAGATTAAGTCAATACATCAGATGCCCTAGCTCGGCGTGAGGCATGAGGGGTGTCCCGATATGGCCGAGCTAGTTATGCTACGAGTATAGCTTGAACAAAGATTCGGAATGCATAATTCAGCTCGGCGAAAGAGGTGAGTTATGTACGAGTTATTCCGAGCTACGTGGAAGCACGGCACCGCCACGAATAAGGCGGTGAGACATTCCAACATTCTACAGCGGTTCCTTATGAGATAAGGAGCCATCCCGTATAGCAAGGGATTGATATGGGAAGTCCTAACGTGATTAGAGTATATCCCATATAGGAAAGAATCCTATATGGAAAGAAAGACATCTGCTAGACGAGATCTAGCAGGATATGGAAAGTTATCTTTAATAGGCAAAGTCCTATTAGGAGAAGGATTCCTAAAGAGGATAGGAAACAGGGGCACGAGATGCCTAATATGAAGAATGTCTACACCTATAAATACAGGACAATAACCATGATTTAAAGGTACGCGGTAACACCCAGTTATACGCATTGTGTTCTTGGCTTGATTAGTAATCCAAGACTAACTTAAGCATCGGAGGGCCTTTGCCAATAGAGGCAAGGGTGCTCTAACCTAAAGATTTAGGTCGAGCCAAGCTCGCACGTGATACAAAGCAACGTGGAATTACACCCCTACAAGATTCACCGATCATGCCGCGGCATTTGCTTTCTAAGAAGGTGACCAAACCTAGGCTGATTAGGTGGATTTTGCTACTCCAAGAGTTTGATGTAGAAATTCGGGAGAAGAAAGGTTCCGAGAATTCAGTGGCAGACCACCTATCGAGAATCCTAGTGGATAGCTCTTGTGACACCTTGCCCCTTAAAGACTCATTCCTTGATGAGCAACTATTCACGGTGTCACAAGTGCGGCCCCATGGTATGCGCACATTGTTAACTACCTAGCCACAGGCGCCCTTCCCTCTCATTGGTCCAAGCAAGACAATGACCGATTCTTTGCGCAAGTTAGGCACTATTTTTGGGAGGATCCGGAACTCTTTAAGTTGTGTTCGGACCAAGTGATTAGAAGGTGCGTTCCCGAGACCGAGCACCTGATGCAGGGCGCCTTATGAACTACAGAAAAAGACGTGCAACAATCGAACACAAACACGAAAGTTTAGAGAAAACGCTCTCTAGACTCTTTTATCATTCAATAATACTCAAAAACTGTCTCGCCCTTAAGGCTTACAACTTATTATATAAGAAACCGGAAACCCTAATTGATTTGCCCCGAGAAGGAAGCCAAATCAATAAAAAACGCAAAATTACCAAAAATGGAAAATTCAGAATTAATAGCAAAATAAGAAACTAGATAAAATTCCAGAATGTTTCCCAAAAGCGCAACTTAATTCGGATTTTCCTTGCCCAAGTAATTGGCAAGTCAAATCTTTCCTTAAACGGCAAATTTGGACATCCGGAGCCCTAAAACAAATGATTTAAAGCCCGAAAACGACGTAGGCCATGGCGTAAGCGATGGGTCTTGACCGTTGGGCCGATTCGGGTCCGACCCAAGTGGGCCCAACGCAAAATTCCACAGCGGCATAATTACGATTTTGCCACCCGAGGCTTAAAACGCCGAAAGTACTCTTCCTCCTTGGCTACTGCATCAGCACCATAGCATTCTCACTTTTTGTCATTCTCTTGAGTGCGGTGGTCATTTTAGTGGAAAGAAAACAGAGGCAAAGGTCTTACAAAGCGGTTTCTACTGGCCCACTCTGTTTAAGGATGCCCATGAGTTTTGCAAGGCATGCCTTAGGTGCCAGAAAACTGGTAATATGTCACGCCGCGATATGATGCCATTATCCCATATCCTTGTTGTTGAGTTGTTTGATGTGTGGGGTATAGATTTTATGGGTCAGTTCCCGTGTTCGCATAGGAACGAGTATATTCTTGTGGCAGTGGACTATGTGTCCAAGTGGGTGGAAGCGGTAGCCACCAAGACAAATGACCACAAAGTGGTGGTCAAGTTCCTTCAGAGTAACATCTTTACTCGTTTTGGCTATCCGCGAACGATCATTAGTGATGAGGGCACCCATTTCCTCAACAGACACTTCGCAGCCTTAGTTCGTAAGTATTCTATCACTCATAAGGTGGCAACACCTTATCATCCTCAGACTAGTGGGCAGGTTGAAGTGTCGAACATGGAGATTAAGCGTATACTTGAGAAGACGGTAAGGCCCGATCGCAAAGATTGGTCTTTAAGGTTAGATGATGCCTTGTGGGCCTACCGCACTGCTTTTAAGACTCCTATTGGCATGTCTCCTTACCGATTGGTTTTTGGTAAGGCGTGTCATTTGCCCGTCGAGTTGGAGCATAGAGCTATGTGGGCCATTAAGAAGTTTAACTTCGATATGGCCGCTGCCGGGTTAAATCGTAAACTCCAACTCGCTGAATTGGAAGAGTTGCGTAATGAGGCATATGAGAGTGCACGTATCTATAAGGATAGGACTAAAGCATTTCATGATAAACATATTGTTAGAAAGTCCTTTGAAAGTGGTCAAAAAGTGTGGCTCTTTAATTCTCGATTAAAATTCTTTCCGGGTAAGTTGAGGTCACGATGGGATGGTCCGTATCTTATTACTCGTATTTTTCCCCACGGGGCAGTAGAGATTAGGGATCCACGTATCGGTAATGTTTTCAAGGTCAATGGCCAAAGGCTTAAACCTTACGTGGAAGGAATTGGTGAAAGGGTGGTAAATGGTGCCACAGTGGAGTCCATTAGTTTGATGGACCCAGTCTATTCAGATTTAGTGCTCTAAATTAAAGTCTAGGAGACTATAAATCCTTGGAGTTTGTGATAACTCTAGTGTTCACCATGCTAAAACGGCTTTTAACGGTCTAGTATAGCCACCTGGTCAAAGCTATGTATGTAGTACCTACAAGTCCATCCAACAAATAGGGAACCACAATCTTTGGCTAGGGAGAAAAGTAGTACCCGTGTCTTTCGCGTGAAGAAAGTGGATGTTGGGTTATCTAGCTTTTGCTTCTTTTTCTTTTTAGTTTTGGTATTTTCAATTTATAATTTTAGTGTATTTCTTAGTTCATTTTTATTCTTTTATATATTTTGTTGTTGTGGAGGCTAACAATTGCAGATACTACGCTTCAAGTTGGGGGATCTCCCTCTCGCCATCTTTTACCCTGCTATTTGTTCTCCTCTACCAAGGTGATACCTTTCCTCTCTTTTACTTTCTCGTCCTATCTTTTAGTTCCTCCTTTCAATGAGGACATTGAATGGTTTAAGTTGGGGGGAGGGATCACTGTATTTTTATGCTTTTTAGAGAGTCTACAAATTTCAAAAAAAAAAAAAAAAAAAGTGAACCAAGGAATTTGGATGCTTGAGTGCACTTACTCTTGATTGATGGCTGCTGATTAGTGTTGTGATGATTGTTATGTGAGTTGACGTCTTGATACGAGTTGATGAATCGATTTAAGCTTGTGAATGAGATGTTGATAGAAAGCACTTGGTTAGCCCGTATCATCTATAGTTGGATAGTGTTTGATCACTTGAGTTCATGTTTTTCACGCGCACTGTCCCACTATGATCATTCACTGGCCTTGAATTTGGTTTACATGCTATTGATATTTCGGTGTTAGTTGATTGTGCCCACGGGCTAATTGGAACCCCTTCCCTACATTGTGTGCTAAATTGATATTGTTTATCCGGGCGTTCATTGAGTAACCGGGCAATCGGGGTTTGCTCCCACCTTATTGTTCGCGTCAAAAGATGGATAGACTTTGTGAAGACATTGGTTGAATGTGGTTAGTTTGGGTCTTTCCCTAAAGCCTTTTTGACTCGAGCAATTAAGTCTGAGGGGTCTCTTTAAACCTAGTACCCTAAGGCCATCTGGCTTGGGGATGACCGACCTAAAGCTCGTTACATGGGTCAACTAGAAAGCCCGACAGATCCAGGCATTGCACGACCACAAAAGGAAAAAAGAAAAAGAAAAAGAAAAAAAGGAAAGTGGTAAGAAAAGAAAAAGAAAAAAAAAAGAGATTAATCGTTAGGGGAAGGGGTGAGTTTTTAGAGACACACCGGGCTATTGATATTGTGTGAACTGTTTTCGGAGTTAGTGAATTTCTATGTGTGGTTCTCACTTACACGCATGCTATGTGATAATTCTCTATCCAATCGTAGGTGAAAATGCTAATTTTTGTGGTAGATTGCATACGAGAATTCACTTGTTTAAATCTTTGCATGAATAAAGCAGCTTGTCCTTGACTTGCATGGCAGTCGCTACGACACTTTGAAAGGTTGTCGGTTGGGTTTGAGTTGCATTTGAGTGTCCAATTCCTTGTGTGTTTTGTGGGTGATCACTGCTGAAAACCCTGACGAGACTTCACTCGTCCTACCGGGGCCGCCCGGGGGTTTAAAAGACCTATCCATTTTTGTTTGATTTCATTATCTTCTTTTATTCTGTTTTGCTAGGGACTAACAAAGTGTAAGTTGGGGGGTGTGATAGGCGCACAATTGTTCACATTAGCGCCCCTTAATTTATCCTTGTTAAGTCCACTTATTTTGTTACTTGGAGTATAATGCATTGTTTTTGTAGATATTCGGAGGCCTTGATAAAATAAAAAAACGAAGTCTAATTTAACTCGGCGTCGGAGCAAAGCCCGTGGTCAAATAAAGTCAAGTGATGGATCAGGCGTGTCATGGAATTGGACCTTAATACCATACTCTCACAGTACACGTGGTTATGGAATTCATGGAAAGTATGGGCCAAAATAATTGTTCACAAATTGAGTTTGACCAAGGTTGGCCCACAAGAAGAAATAGGCTTCCTGATGCAATTGTTGGTGGCCTTATTAGAATAATAAAAGATGAGGTCGGCTAGGGCTATGGAGGGGTGTACACCTATCAGCCGACTTGGCAATAGGAACGTGGTGCGGCGCTTATCATCATTATAAAAAAGAAAGCAAAGGCTGGGGATCGATATACATCACGCAACATGGAGACCACGGATCAGAGGAAAGAAAGAGTTGGACGCAGCAACAGAATAGCAGAGAAGCTGCGGCTTCTTTTGACAGACGATGTCCGGCTAAACCCTTTTCTAGGGCGTAGATGAAGCTTGCACTCCGAGTAACGTAGTTTTTATTACTTTTGCTGGATTTAATTATTCGGATTTGGTTGTGTGAACTAGATGATTTCATGCAATGAAAATAGTTTAATTTTTCCCATATAATTGTGTGTTTGATATCCGCGGTTTCAAATACTTTTTCATGCAACGGTTTTAATTGAATTCTTGGTAATCAACTGTGATAGATTATACTATTGTAAGACGCGTCGTGCTATTAGACGGTCCGTGCCATAGAGACGGATCGTACTAGTAAGAAGAGGCGGAGATAATCTATGCCGCTTGATGATACACGAATATTTTTAGGAGATAATAACCCTACGGTATCCGGTAAATTGAATAAGAAATCCTCACCGTAATAATTCTAGGTTATTTTGGAGATATCGAATCTCTTCACTTTTAATTGCTTAAGTTTAATTTAGTTTTTATAATTTTAGTAAATCAAACCAAAACCTCTTTTATCGAATTAATTTAGAAATCGATTGAAACACTTGCAATTTAGCCTTTTAATCCATGTGGCGAGGCGGCTCCACCTTGAGCCGAGGGTGGTCGCCCGAACACCTGGATTTTTTTTTTTTTTTTTTTAGAAATACATATAAAAAAAATTTATTTTCAATATTTTTGTCATTTTGAACACCCTAAAAAAAATGTTTGAACACCCTAACCAATATATTTGAACCATTTTGAACACCCTACCTAAAATGTTTGAACACCCAATCTCAAAAAGTGACTTCTTCCGAGACTAAACTCTTTTACCCGAACCGTTTTTTCTTAAGAATAATTGAATCGGTAAACACACACATCGACTTTATTACCTTAATTCTAGGATCCTCCTAAACATTTTGGAACTATTCTAATGGTACTTCATTGTGGATGAAAATAGTCTAATTACTCCGGTCCTCTAAATGGCTCAATTTTGAATCTAACCCCATCTCAACTACTAAAATTGTAGAGAAATACTTTAGATACTAACTATTATACAAATTACTTGCAAGAAATGTGCATGTGACACTCACCAAATGAGTCTACAACAACATTCACCAAGGGTTTGAAGATCTTCCATTCTTGAAATTCGAGCAATTGAAGGAAATGTGGACCAAAACTTATATGAAGAGTGATGCATTTGATCGAATTAATTTGGAACGGTTTCGTAATATGAAAAGTCTTGAGGAAAATTCTAATATTAAATAGCCATTTTTTATATTAGAAGGTTTTTTTTTTTTTGGCATATGCACAGTTATTATTTCTAAAGGACCGTAGTAGAATTTCGAACACCCTCACGAAATCCGGAGCCATTGCCCTGTGGAGCGATACTCGGAATACTTATCACTATTCATTTGAGTAGTAGTAATTGTTTCGTTTTATTAATTATTTTTGGTACGGAAACGACACGATCAATTGTGTCGTTTTTCTTTGGCAAACAACTGATCACTATGAAAACTAAGCGACGGTTGGGAATTGAAGCTAAGATTGATTTACACATCTACGGGAATGATAGTTCTGAGAGTTTCTTTTGGCATTTTATGTAGGTCCATATTCCTTGTAATTTTCGCATTTACTAGTTGACATATTTGATTGGTCATCTCCATTTTCATTATTCTGTAACTTGTACAGTTGTGCTCATTTATTTTTTTTTTTTTCGGCTCAAAACAGTTATGCTCATTTCAGTTGAATGGAATAGTGCTATTGATCTTCTCCCGTGGTTGTAAACTGGTAACGTAAATTCATGTCTCCTCACACTCTCTCATTTCCATGTTTGCGTTATAGTAACCATATTTTCACCAATTTTTAACAGTGAAAAGTGCACTTTTTGCAAAGCTCGAGCGCAAGCAGTTTCCTTTCATAACAAGTCCGTGTGAAATCCTTGATCGAGTGTAATAATTTCCTTGGATGCACAATAGTCTCAGAATGCCCAAGCCATTGAATCTAAATTTAGATTGGGTTGATGATTGACTTTATTATATTGAAAAGCCGAACAAATAAAATACCAATGGTTCGATAGATTATACATTCCATCATTTTTTAACCGGGTGCTGGTGGAGTAAGAGACTGTATAAGCCATTGACTCCCAATTTGGTGGCTTGTCGTTTGATCTCTTCAATATCAAGAAAGACAATAACAAAGACAGAAAATTCTTTCTCGTGACTGCACTTATAGACAAAATAACCCTCATTAAGTGCAATAATTTTTGTAGCATAAGTTTCTTTATCTGAAGCACTTTCAGACAATTTGCAGCCAGTTAACCATTAAGGGAAGACTAGCACTCTTTAATGGGGTAAACTTTCTACAAAGCTATGATTTTAGCCCTGCTTTCCACTTCTGCTATGCTTTCATTTTCTATCACATTAGGAACATATTTTGTCACCTTAAGAGCATCCTCATCAGGATCTCAATAGGGAGCCAAACCCCTTAAAACCTCCAAAAATCAGCCTCTCTATTCTCCCTTCCCAAATTATTTTTGCTACAGTGCCTACTTAAATTTGAGTAGGCACTGTTCACGCACGTCTTCTTCTTTTTTTTTTTTTTTCCTTGTGGGATTTCCCGAGTTCCAAGGGAATCGAAGAGAGAGAGACGGAAGGGAACAACTCCCCATGCGGAAAAGGTTTACGTTAAAGAGCTTTTCTGACACAAACAACTCCCCATGCGGGATATTTTAGGGGGATTTTTTTTTTTTTTTTTTTTATAGATTTGAGGGGAATAGTTTAATATAGTAAAGTCTGGATAGAGAGTTTGATTTTTTGAGTTTTTAATAAAGTGACTTGCTAAATTGTAAAATGTGTTTTTCTGGTTAAATTTTTTTTTTTTTTTTTGTGAGGCTGATAAGGATGCTCTAACTATAGAACACCGTTGCTGCTTTTATATTTGGCACTCATCCAACATATTGGTGTGAGTGCTAAGGTTCCATGCGATCTCACGACCTAAAATTTTAGCTGGCGGTTCGGATGATCTGACATTTCCATTATTTAAATATCTATTGCCTATTGCCTTATCTATCTCATTTATCTCATGTGATTCCACACGCGTAGATTTTGAGGCCTTTCATGATAAGTCCCCAATATTGTAAATTTATCTAACTCATTTATCTCACACACACGATTTTGCGCCTTATATGTTTGATATGCGCGTAGTAGTGTTTTTGTCAAGTTACAGGTTGAACATGCGAAATAAGCGCATTTGGAGCGCATTGAGAACCATGCCACGTTACCGAGGGCCACGTGCCCCATGGCACGCCAACACCGGGCCTCGAGAGCCAAGAAATGATGATTTGGCTAGCGTCCGGGAAGCCGAAAAGTCACAAAGACAAGCCGATGGCTTGGAAGTCATGCCGCACGCTCACATGGACTCCCGGTGGGGTCCGGGATTGAACAAGCACTCACAAGACCGAGGACCATCTCCCCCGAGTGTCACACGACGTATTCAAATGCTTTGGAAGAGGCCCGGAGGCACGCAAGGCAATAGGAGTGACCGGAAGAAGTCTTTTTATCATGAGGCACTAATGGATTGATCCATTCCAAAGAGTGGATTGATCCACTCATGTCAAAAATCCCAACAGTCAATTCTAGATTGATCCAGTCCAAAGAGTGGATTGATCCACTCAAGGCCAACACTACATCAACAATAGTGGATCGATCCAGTCTCATAGTGGATCGATCCACTCACGTCCAAATGTCCACCAGAGCATTCTAGATCGATCCACTCTCATAGTGGATCGATCCACATCAGTCCGAAAAGCAATTTTCAGCTACTTTTTGTGCTTTCTATTAATGGAAACTTTGTTATTATGTGAGAGCTTTATGGATATTTATTGGAGAGAGGATTTGGATGATTAAATAGGTTCTCCTCTCTCCTTCTCTCACACTTACTCTTTCATTTTCCTAGCTAAGTTTTGCTCTCCATTGGAGAGCCTTTGGAAGCTCTCTCTCTCTAGTTTTCTCCCGTAAGTGTTTATCTCCCGTAGTTATCTCGTGAATTAAACTTGTTCCTCGTGGTTAGCTCTTTCAATATATGTAGTTTATTTTCAATTCCCTCAAGTATTTAGTGTTCATGTTTTCTAGCTTTGTCCTTAGAAAACTCTTATTTCTATTAGTTGTTAGTTTCTCAAGTACTAATATTGCAGGCTAACCTAGGATCTTCATTAAAAATCAGTTTTTAAGTTTATTAAGCATGTTTCTAGTTTTCTTCCATTTTTAGACTTGTTAACTAGTATAATGTGTGAGTAGTTTAAGTAGGCTTAGTCATGGGGTGATTAACACTCCATGACTTGGGATTAATCCATCCATCTCATGTTAAGGCATACATTGCTTGTTTGTCAAATATTAGAGGGCTGCACTTTTATGTACCAAAGAGTGGGTTTGTTAATCCCTTTGATCACTCGTAGCCAAGAGCTTGGCTACTTGGCACGTGTGATGCTTTGGGCGATGTCAACCCATCCGTTTGCAAAATGAACCGAAAACCCCTAATCTTTGGTAAACACATTTTATTGTAAATGGTTGTAAAATCTAAATATTCCGTTCGGGGGCATTTAACGATGCCCCGAGCCGGTCATCAAGAGGGGATGGATTAAGAGGGGATGGATTAACCCGAGTCATGGTAGTTAAATACCCCTAGACTTTGCCTTAGTTCAATTTGTCGTTTTTTTTAAAATCTCCAAGTCATTCTCGAAGTCGAGAGAATTCCACTAAACAATTTCCAAAAGCCAAGTTTGCCGCTTTAAGGCTAAAACCATCATTCACGAATCAACCATCACGCGTGGCGCATTCGGTCTCTGTGGATTCGACCCGGTCTTACCGGTTTTGATGCTACGCGATACCTAAACCCTACGCTTGGGGAAACAACATTTGATATACAATCCAAGGTCGCAAGCAACGCCTAACCTATATTAGGCATACAAAAGTTAGTCAATAAGAAGTTTTTATAAAAACCTTTACAAAAGATATAACATTACAAAGTGTAAACCTAGAGTTATCCAAAAACATATAACCGTTACAATATTCAAAATCTATCATTTGAACATTTGTCTTCTTACACTTTTAGCGACAACCGTACTAATTAAGTCTTCATAATCATGCTTCTTTATCATATTCTTCTCAATGGACAAAATTGCCAATCTATTATTTAATCTTTTTTTGACATGATTGACCGGAGATAAGTTTTTATCAATTTTTTGAGACAATTTTTGACAAAAATTATCTTGGCCTAGTATATTTATGTGGGAGTCCTAAGTTTTTGAAGGCTCCAAATTTTTGCATTTTAGGCTTGAGACATGGTTTACAGCCCAAAAATTATCTTGGTGTCCTATTTTAGCTTTTGATTTTTGACTTTTTGGCTTTTTGGTTTTTGGCTTTGAAGGCTCCAAATTTTGGCATTTGGGAGGAGTGTTTGGAAGCCCAAATGTGTTTTGGAAGGGAAATTAGGCAACACCCAAACCTATTTTTTGATTTTCGTTTGTTTGGAAAAATCAAAAACGATTCGGAGGTTTTTTATTTCAAAATTTTGTTTTATGCGCTGAATTCTTTCAAGTTTATATTTCAAAAGGAGATCCTCTTTGGCTAAAAAAGAAAACATTTTTTTTTTTGGTTTTGTCTTTATTCAATTTAGTTTTTTTTTCAAAATTTTGTTTTTGCGTCAAATTTTCTTGGTTTATGGATTCCTTTGGCTAAAAGAGTATAAATTTATGGTTTTTGGTTTTTTTTAATAAAGCCAAAAATAAACCAATAAATTGCCAAAGAGTTTATTTTGGGAAACTAATTTTATTCAAAAAACTATTATTTTTTACCATAATTTTATATTCTTTGGATTTGTTCAAAAAACTATTATTTTTACGAATCCATAAACCTTTGGATTTGTCTTGACGAAACTAACATAAAATTTTTAAAATAATTTTTTTTTTTAAATAAAGACAAAACAAAAAAAACCAAAAAACTAATTTTTTCTTTGTAGCCTTTGAGTCTCAGCAGGGCCCCAGGTCCAACAACACTCCATTAATTACCTACAGTATTTTATTGCACAATGTAAATCATTGCATGACAAAATGTCTTGTTAATTGTTAAATATCCTATCATTATTGATTGTATTTATGCTGCATCATTGACAAGTGACAACTAGTAATAATTGTTAAAAAATGAGTGCTAGTACGGATTAATTGTGTAGTGGGAATTCCATTATCTCATCAAGGGATCAGTCTCTTTTTTAAGGGTAATTATCACTAACCTCCCCTGAGGTTTCTGACACAAACTCATACCTCACTGAGGTTTATGAAATGACACTGACCTCCTTTGCTTTTGCTGACAATATCAAGGTACTTTCTTGCCGTTACTTTTCCACTGACGGCGTTAAGTTTAGCAATAAAACTACCAAAATACCGTTCTAACTTTCCCAAAATAAATAAATTCTACCAACTTAATTTTTCAAAAAAAAAACCTTATTTGTTTTTAGATAAGTGAACTTAACTTCACTAGACTATGGACATTAGTGGAAAAAGAATTGATTTTTTCACTTGAAAACGATTAGGTTAATTTTTATTTTGCCAATTTTTTTTAAAATTTTTCGGTTTGTCTCAAACAAAACGATCAACGAAATTAAAATAAATAGACTCGTGTTATTAAGCCAAAACTATGCAACAAAAAAAAATAAAAATCCATTACTTGGCTTGTTGGGCTTTATAACTTTTTGAAAAATCCGTCCATTTTTTGGTGATCCACTTGGGAAACGTGTATTTTTGCGGACGTTTAAAAATATAGTTACGTATAACGTTTTTAAATTTTTTTTGCAACAAATTATAGTACTCAATGAGCACTTTAATTTGGTATAAAAAAAATTAAAAAGTTATATAGAGAAATATGTTTTTCCACTAATGTTCATAGTCTAGTGAAGTTAAGTTCACTTATCTAAAAAATTTCACAAAATAAAAACAAGTAAGGTTTTTTTTTTGAAAAATTAAGTTGGTAGAATTTATTTATTTTGGGAAAGTTAGAAGGGTATTTTGGTAGTTTTTTGCTAAACTTAACGCCGTCAGTGGAAAAGTAACGACAAGGGGGTATCTCAATATTGTCAGCAAAAGCAAGAGAGGTCAGTGTCATTTCAGAAATCTCAGGGGAGGTATGTGTTTGTGTTAGAAACCTCAAGGGAGGTTACGAGGTTACTGATAATTACCCCTTTTTTAAACATAAACAGTTGGGAAAACTTCAGGACCTCATGAATGTGGAAAATCTAGTACCTAACGCAACCGAAGCGCAGCAAAAATAATTAAACATAAATCAAATAAACATTCAAAAATAATTAAACATAAATCAAATAAACATGCAAAAAATTATGTGGTTCGACTTCAATACATACTCCACAAGTGAAGGGAACAATTCACTATAACAATGACGAGTATGATGGTGATATAAATTACCCAATACACAATTTTTGTATTTTCCCCTCACCCTTTTCCTTCACTAGTAACAACCACCCTCAGTGCTCTAAAACACACTCCTGTATAACCTTTTTTTTTTTTCTTTTCATTTTTTTTCTTTCCCTTTGAACTGTTAAAAAGGTGGGAAGGGGGCAATGGGCAACCAGTGTAGCAACTCCCTTTGGCATGACTATAGGGGCTCTCGACCAATTGTGGAATGTCGGGTTCGAGCCATAGCTATTGTCCGGGAGGACATATCGTCACAACAGCATCACCTAGGTACTAGATGGCTAGATGGACAAAGGGCTCTTCACGTTAGTCGTGGAACGTGAAGCCGGGACTCACACTTAGCGGGACTCAAGTAGAGGACTCAAATCGATCGTGCACTAGATGGAGAGAAGAAGCACTTAAGCCCACATACCATTGCTACACTTAAGCCCACATACCATTGCTAGCTAGGCTACCACATTCGGTGGTCCTGTATAACATTAGTTGCTCTCCAATTTCATCCTCTCTCTAGAGAAGAAAGACTAGCTTTGCTACGTACACACTATTTTGATCACACCTTTCGAACAAACCACTCAATAATTTGAGGTCCCACAACATACACACCTCTTAAACACACCACCAAATAGGCTTAATTCCATTACACATTTTAACAATCAAAATCCTTCATTTTATGAGATCTTGGCACGAACATTATCCATGCCCAAAATTAAGTAGATCTGATATTGGGAGCAATCTTAAATTTTACATTTTCCATGGATTGTTAAAGTTTCACTGTTAATCAATTGATTTGAATCAAATACTTATTGATATGTGATTAATCTAATTTTTTTGAATGAATTTAGATGTCTAGAGCTAGAAGGACCCGAATTGCCAAAACAAGAGATTTTAAATAATTGGATAGTGTGTTTTAAATCCACCGTAAGAGTATATGGAAGGGTCTTTTGGGACACACAGAATGGTTACGGAAGCTATGGCAATCGGAGTAGCGCTACTTGCTTTTCTCTCTGTTTTCACAGCCATGAAGCTAGGAAGCAATCAATCAAGCTCTCCCAGTGGTTGTGGATTTCCAGCAATATTCAACTTCGGTGATTCCAACTCCGACACCGGCGCCGCCTCGGCCGTGTACAGTCGACTCCCACCTCCCAATGGCCGCACCTTCTTCGGCAAACCTTCTGGCCGCTATTCCGACGGCCGTCTTATTATTGATTTTGCAGGTAAAGGGATTTCCACCTCTAATTACATCTTTCTCAGATAGTTGTCTATGATTCTTATCCTCCACAGTCCACTCCACTCAATCATCATATGCTCATGCTTTTAATCCTAGCTCTTGCGAATTTTAATAATTTGAATTATTTGAAATATGGAAAAATTAGTAAAAAATACAACATAATTTGCCATTTTTAAGCAAAGGACACGCGTTTTTTCCAAGGGATTACCAGGACACGCGGTTTTCCCTTTTCAACCAAAAACCCAAACCACTACCATTCTCTCTCCATTCCTTTTAAACTGCACAACCCCTTTCTCTCTCTCCAGCCTCCATCCACAACCATACCACGGCCTCAATCAACGACGACGGAGGATCTCGATCCATGGAGTCCTTCACGGAAGATCTCAAAGCCCCGTTCACCACGTCCATATCTTTAAGGATAAGCCACCAACCACCGCACCATTCACCACGCCATCCATCGCCGTCCAAATTTGTACTCCTCTCTCTCTCTCTCTCTCTCTCTCTCTATGTGTGTGTGTGTGTGTGTGTGTGTGTAGTCTGTACTCTTGATGGAGTTCTGTAGTTTGAGTTTTTGATTTGGAGGTTTGAGACTTTGAGTTTCGGAAGTTTGAGATTTGAGTTTTTGATTTGGATGGAGTTCTCTTTTTAAATCTAAAAGTTTCAGAGTTTTTTTTAATCGGAAACTTTCAATCATCTCTCTCTCTCTCTCTCTCTCTCTCTCTCTCTGATATGGAATTTGGGACTCTTTGACTTAGTAGCAAAATTAGGAGTTCTAAACGTCTCTCTCTCTCTCTATGATCTGGAATTTGGGACTCTTTGACTTAGTAGCAAAATTAGGAGTTCTAAACCAGGTATGAAGTTTAGTGACTTGTCACTAGATTCGAAATTAGGAGTTTTAAGCCAGGTATAAAGTTTAGTGACTTGTCACTAGATTCGAAATAACTTTGTTCGTTGATCTCTTTAGCTTTTATGAACTTTAGTGACTTGTCACTAGTTTCAAGAGTTGACTAATTGGTGATTTTTTCAATTTTCAAAATGAAATTAAAACTTTTAAAAATTAGTGAAATGTCACTATGTTTTTGGATCGCCGGAAGTGGTTGGTCGGAGGTGGGGTGGTGGACAGCTAGAGGATGGAGTTGATTTTTTTTTAATTTTCTACACGAAATTAGAACTTTTAAAAATTAGTGACATCTCACTATTTTTTTTGGTCATCGGAAGTGATCAGCTAGAAGTGGGGTGGTGGTCGGCCGGAGGTGGGGTGATGATTTTTTTGAATTTTATGTTCAAAATTAGAATTTTTAAAATTAGTGACATCTCACTAATTTTTTTGATCGCCGGAAGGTTGACTAGATGGGGTGATGGTCTGCCAGAGTTGGGGTGGTGATTTTTTTGAAATTTATGTTCGAAATCAGAATTTTTAAAAATTAGTGATGACATATCACTAATTTTTTTGGTCGCCGGAAGTGGTCGGCATAGGTGGGTGGTGTTCGGCCAGAGGCGGGGTGGAGATTTTTTTGAATTTTATGTTCGAAATTAGGATTTTTAAAAACTAGTGACATCTTACTAATTCTTTTGGTCGCAGTGGTCGGCCAAAGGTGGGGTTGTGGTCGGCCGGAGGTGGGGTGGTAATTTTTTTGAATTTTATGTTCGAAATTAGAATTTTTAAAAATTAGTGACATCTTACTATTTTTTTTTGGTCGCCGGAAGTGGTCGGTCAGTGGTGGGGTGGTGGTCGGTCGGAGGTGGGGTGGTGATTTTTTTGAATTTTATGTTCGAAATTAGAATTTTTAAAAATTAGTGATATCTCACTAATTTTTTTGGTCGCCGGAAGTGGTCGGCCAGAGGTGGGGTGGTGGTCGCTCGGATGTGGGGTGGTGATTTTTTTTTTGTTAGGAGGATCCGGGTGGTGATGTTTTTGACATTTATGTATCGAAATCCGCCACATTTGGAAAATTATTGAATGACATATCCACTTTTAAGTGGTGAGCCATCCAATTGTAGTAAGGTCTAACTCTTTTTCTATTTATCCGATGTGGGACTCATCCTTCACACATGTTCCTAACAATCTCCCCCTCATGTGTGAACCATACATTGGGCCTAGCTCCCCCTCGATCCGATCCACTTGACTTTTAATTTTGATCTATCTCGTGTCCAAAGGCTTTTTAAAAACTACTCCATCATCTTACGAAAGCCACCTTTTTTGTCACCTGGTGCCGCATGCAGGTGGGAATTTTTCTTGCTCCATCAAGAGTACCCACTCCACCGAGAGCCACCTTTTTTTGAATTTTATGTTCAAATTAGAATTTTTAAAAATTAGTGCTCCATCGAGAGTTACAATGGATTTTTTTCCAAGAGTCTCTGTGCAAGCCCACAACCACCGAGGGAGAGTCCGCCCATAGATCGTCGGTCATCGGCTCGATACCACTTGTTGGTGAGTCCGATCTGAGGTGGGGTGCCCAATACGTTGGGGAGTATTATTTTGAGTCCACCACATTACATGGACCCAATATACATTGATTGACCCATATCCACTTAAAAGGCTAAGCCTTGTAAGTGGTGAGCCATCCAATTGTATATTAAGGTCCAACTCTTTTTCTATTTATCCGATGTGGGACTCATCCTTCACACATGTTCCTAACATTTTTGAATTTTATGTTCGAAATTAGAATTTTTAAAAATTAGTGACATCTCACTAATTTTTTTGGTCGCCGGAGGTGGGTGGTGTTCGGCCGGAGGTGGGTTGGTGATTTTTTTGAATTTTATGTTCGAAATTAGGATTTTTTAAAATTAGTGACATCTCACTAATTTTTTTTGTCTTTATGTTTGATTGCAAAAGTTCGTTGTCGTTCCCTTTAAAAATGTCAAATATTTTTTGTTTTTATGTTCAATTGCAAAAGTTCCTTGTCCTTCCCTTTAAAAATGTCAAATGTTTTGGATTTTTGGCTAAGTGCCCTTGAAATATTTTCAAAAGATTCTCCTGGTGGAAAAATAAAAAATCATATGTAAAATTTTTAGCCCAATAAATTTTAGCTCACTTTATTTTTATGTGTAGCCCAACTTATTTTAACTCTTGATCCAAACATAGTCTAACCTAACATCTTCTTTTGAAAATAAAAAAAACACTAGTTTTCTTAAATTTGTACTTATGTTGTTAAATCCAGAGCACTAGGTGGTGTGCTTAGATTTTTACTGGTTTGTATGCTTAAATTGGTATAAAATGTGGGTTCTTACAATATTGCTCTTTAGGGTTAAATTACATTGGAATAGCAACAAAAAAGGGAATAAAAACTCTTTTGTCGTTCTTCAAACCAGGAGTTGACATGTCAAAAAGTAATACTCCTTAGTCCAATGTGAAAACTAAAAGAACATTTTTAGCTATAAAGCATGTGAAAACTGATTTTTGTAACAAAATGAGGAACGATTTTCTTGTGTTATCTAGGATTATCTTCATTTTGAAAGAGAACTTACTGAAGACATCAACCCAGATTCGATAATAGATGAATTTACTCTCTAAAACATCGTAGGCTACAACTTCAATAGTGGACGTTTTTTGTACTTTTCTTTTGTGTATTTTTGAATATTTACGTATTTATGTATTTATGTACAGATTTGGATCAGCCCAGAGTAAAGTAGATTCATTATGTGACTTACGTTTGGATCTAGCATTTGTAGTGGGTGTTATGGTGAAAGGAAGGAGAAAATTAATATATTTTCGATTCTGATGTTTTATGATATTTGAATGCTGAGTTTTTGGATAATCTGCAAAACCCAATTGCTATAATAAGAAAATGCTTCCTCTGTTTCAAAATAATAGTCCACTACGGAAAGTCGTGCGTCATTTTTCAAATAAAAAAATGAAGTACTTCCGTGTATCATTTTTTCGAATTTTTCGCAATGAATTAAAGTACACGACGAGTACTTTAATTTGGTGAGAAAAAATTTGAAAAATGATACAAGGAGGTACTTAAAATTTTCATTGGAAAAATGGCAAAAGAAAGGGAGACTTATTATTTAGGAACAGAGGGAGTAATCCCAATTGCTATAATAGGAAAATAAACTTTGATTATTTAATTTTCCCATTTTGGAGCTGAACGAAGGATTACTGCTTTAAGGTAACTTTTTCTTTGATATTTATTTTCTACTACTATGCTGGTAAACATTTGATCCTTCCATTTCGCGGGGTCAGTTTCTTGACAAACTTCAGAATTTGAAGAGCTTCTTGTAATTGCTGACCAAGTTTAGAAGCAGCATGATCTCTTTCTCCCCTTTGTGAGGGTTGACTTGTTTTTGAATCTCTGCAGCTGAGAAGTTGGGATTACCATACTTGAGCGCATATCTGGATTCTATGGGAACAAATTTCAGACATGGAGCGAATTTTGCTCTAGGTGGTGCAACTATAAAGCCACAGCCATTAATAAACCGAATCCATCTCAGCGAACAGCTTTCTCAGTTTGAACAATTCAAATCACGTGCTATCGAGTTATACAACCAAGGTTACAGAATAATAATTGCAGTTTACTAGGGTTAGATGAAGTTGTACTCAAATGAGGATTTATTGATGTATATTGGAGAAGGGAAAGGCTACAATACACCCCCTATTTAGGTGTGTATCAAACGCACCCCTAAAAATGTGACGAAATGATTACCTCTATGAATAGAAAGTTACGATTTTTTTGTATAAAAGTTACGAGACACACCAAAATCTTATGAGTCATAGAAAAAATGTTAAGAATCACAGCTGAAAAGTTATGAGACACTGAAAAATATTACAAATTGCCATGATGTGGCACAATCCGGACCATACATTAGATGAATATGGTACACACATTTAATGGGTGTGTAGGTGTGTATTGTAGCCATTCCCATTAGAGAAAATATAACTAGACCTTTCCGTAGTTTTTTCTTTTTGGCTGACTGATCCGTTAATGCAATTTGATGAGTGAGTATGTGTTCTAACATTTGTAGCTAATCGATTGTATGCACTGAGCCTCCCAAGACCCGAGTGGTTTTGCAAAGCCCTTTATACAACATATATTGGACAGAATGATCTTCTTGTTGGGTTAATATCACTGACAGAGGAGCAAGTTAAGGCATCTATTCCTGGTCTAATTGATCACTTTGCTTCGGTAATAGAGGTATAGTATCTCTTTACTGACTATGTGGAAATTGCTATTTACGCGTAGTAAATAGTAGGGAATGACAAACAGACATAGTAAACCTAAACAGTAACTCAATACATCCAAATGTTGTTCTGTAGAATTTAAGTTATATTTGTTAGTGAATGCGAATAATAGAGGAAGAAATTCTTTTAAATGCAACTTATGCTTGTACTTCAGCTGAAAGCAAAACTCAACTCCTCTGAATGATGTGTTGCAGAGGCATGAATCATCATGTTACCTTACATGGCAATTATTTTTGTCATTCTAGATTCCTTCCCTCGAACTTGGTGAAACATACTGAAACCATGCTGGGTCATTTTGTCTACCACGACGTCCTTGGAGTAGAGGATAGTGAAAAATACCATAACTTACAATTATGTTGATAATGTCTTATGCTAAAACTTAAAGTGCATGACTTGGGTTTCATATAATTTCTTCTGCTCCTTTCTGATTTTTCTATTTTCCTTGTTTTTCATTGGTTGCCTATTATTGTTTCAGAAACTCTACCAAGAAGGAGCAAGAGCATTTTGGATACATAATACAGGCCCCATAGGCTGCTTGCCTTACTTTGTGATACCGTCTCCGCCAAAGCCTGGCAATGCTGACCTAAATGGTTGTATCAAGTCTTACAATGAGGTGGCAGAAGAGTTCAACAAGCAGCTTAGGGACAGGGTTACCCAATTAAGGACCACATTTCACGATGCATTGCTGGTCTACGTAGACATCTACAATGCCAAATACTCTCTGATCAGCGAAGCAAATCTGCACGGTATGTCAATCAGTTGGTTTATCGTCACCAATCATATTTGATATGAATGAATTATATAGAGGTATTTGGATGGCCTATGGCATACATGTTTCTGATGGCCCTTTAATGGGGCATATTCCTTATCTTAAAGTGCAAATACCAGTTTTGTTCGACTTTCTGAAGAGACCTTTACAACTCTTGTCATAGAATTGATTGAGTGCTATTTAGGAGATGCCGTACTTGTTCTTCCCACTTTTGTGTACTTGTAACATTCTCTGTAAGAGCTGATAGGTACTGGTTGTGCACCTTTGTTGGGCATATTTAATCTCGCTGTCACTCTTCGATGATGCAGGTTTTGTTAATCCTCTCGAGTACTGCTGTGGGCGTGATGAGGATTCCAGTATTAAATGCTGGGATGCAGCAGTAGTTAATGGGACCAAAGTTTATGGAGCTTCTTGCAGTAATCCATCTGAATACATCAGCTGGGATGGAGTACACTATACTGAAGCTGCAAACCACTGGTTGAGCGACCGGATCTTGGATGGTTCACTTTCAGATCCTCCGGTTCCTCTTACAGAAGCATGTCTCAAGTATGCTCATGCAGGATAACAGGCAAGCAAAGCTTTGAGCATGAAAACTCCTGAAAATTGATTATGTCATTATCTTTGGAAACACAATTGATCACTGCGAAAAGTGACGTTATTAATTTGTTCATGGCTTCTCAGGTGTAACAAGAAGTCTCGTTGGATTAGGTAACATCTCCAAAGCCTTGTAAATATTTGATGTTGCACAAAATGGTCTTCCTGCTGGCTTTAGGCGGTCGAAGTCAATGGGCAGTGCCCGTAACTCAGACAGCCCCACAGGGATCCAAATGCTAGCATCTATTCCAAATATCACCCATGTCTTTGCTCTAGTTGTTGAGGTAACTTAGACTTATATCTGTATCACTACATTATATGTGAGAAACGTAACGTCACTTTTAAGGAAAATATTAGTATAGTGATGAAACCTTCGTACTTTTTGCACCACGGACGGTAACTTATGAGAGTTAGCATGTGAAAAACAACAGTATAAGATTTCAGCAGGCAAAGAATAACTTCTCACATCATCTTGTATTAGTTTATGCGATAGAATGGAAATCAGAAGCCCATCTCTCTCAGTTTGTTGCAACTATGTCAAAGTTGAATGATTTGTTTTGGTCTGCGTTTAGATGGACACCAATGTCCATTGTCCGATCAAATTTTATTTTTTATTTGGCATGAATCATGAACACGTGGAGGCTTAATGAATGAAGGCTCAAATCATTAAATGGGGTCATCCGTGTCATGCGTCACATGAGATACCACATGACGAATACCACATAAGTGAATCTCGATTGGTTTGTTGCATGGTGAAGTCTATCAGACGTGGAAAGCAAAAGCATCAAGATGTAGGGGACGTTTGGTAACGTTTTTGTTTTTTGTTTTTTGTTTTTGTTATCAATTTTTTTCAAAACTAAAAACAAAAATGTGTTTGGTAATTTATTTATGTTTTGTGTTTATTAAAAACATTTTCAAAATTTCTGAAAATTTTCAAAACACAATAAAGATGATTTGCTTTGTTTTTAAAACAGGTTGTTTTAAAAGAAAAAAACCCCAACTTTTGAAGCCCGTTGTTTTCCCATCGTCTTTCTCCCATCGTGTTCTCACTCTTCTCTCCAGTCCTGGTAAGCTCTCTCTCTCTCTCTCTCTCTCTCCATGAACTTCCCCATCTCTCCACGGACGATCCAACATTCCACACCTCCACTCTCTATCAATTTTTTCCTCTCCACAATCTATCAATTACTATTTTGGAATACTGTATCCTGCTTTCTCATTATTACGTTATAAAAGGGGTAAAAAAATTAAGGAGGATGAGTTTCGATTTGGAATCTCTATCAAATCCCTGGTTGACAACGAAAAACCCTGGTTGGGTTTTACTTGATTCATAGATTGAATGCATGCAATCTTGGTTGTTGAAATTATTTGTAGTTTGAAATTGTCTTGGGTAGTGCTTTTCTAGTAGTAATTAGATAGTGTGTACAGATTGGGTATTACGTGTTTGATGAAACGTCTGAGACATTGGGTTCCAGCCTTTTTGTATTGGTAATGAGGCCAAGGAACTTTGATCTTCCTTTTTTTTTTTAAAAAAAGGTAGTTCTGATCATGCCCTTTATTCACACTTAAAAGTTTTAGATGCTATGTTTGCTGCTTGGTTTTGTCTATGGTTTTTCTTTGAAGATATTCGTTGCTGCTGCCTGAAAACTTATGTTCTGTCCAGAAAATGTACTTGCTGGTTGAGGATCTTCATTGTTGATGCTTGGTTATCTTTGTTTTATCAAGAAGCTGTATCTTCTGTTTGCTTGATGTCTGTCTGGGATTTATCTCGTTTCTGCTTCATTATCTTTATGCTTTCTAGTTAAGAGTGAGCACTGAGCATAAATGTAAATCCAAGACAGTTAAGTTTTGTGATTTCTCGCGGAGTCCTTGGAAAATCATTCTAAGATCAATGAACGGCTTGGATCGTTTTTGTGAGACCCAAAATGGGTCCACAAACCTGTCTGTACATGGTCTGTACATAATGGTCGGTACATAGAGAAAGGTTCAATAGATATTCTCTCGTAAAACGTACTAAAGGGTTGTTTAGGCTTGATCAACAGTGTCTATTTCAGCGAGAAGAAGGGAGGAAAGTAGGGGTGGGAATTTATGACACGACATGACAACATAACACGAACACGACACGAAGTTAGCGGGTTAGTGTTGAGTATTTCTGACACGAAACACGTATATGACATGAAACACGTATATGACACGACCCGAAAACACGATTAGTAAACAGGTCGGGTTCGGGTTGAACCCGCATAACCCGAAAATGACACGAATTAACCTGGTCGTCTAATCTTGTCGACCCGGTAACCCGAACCCGACCCAAAAAAGACAAATTAACCTATATGTTTTCATGCTCTGAAGTTGTGCATGAAAGTTTTCAAGCTCAATCCCGCTGCAGCTGAAGTTTATCCTTTGATATCAAGTTATTCTCTCAATCCGGGGTGGTGCTGCCCCTTTAGGGGCATCATCCATGTTGCCCTCCTAAAACTACGTAGTTTTGGTCTATTTTGCTAGAGGGACAAGGGAGTTGTTTGACCCTCTATTTTTCCTTATTTCTCCTTAATTCAACCCACCAAAACGACGTCGTTTTGGCATTCTAAACAAAAACCTAGCCATGATCCGAATGTAAAGTTGTTGCTTCATTACATTCCAAAATTATCTTCAAATCCTCCACAAATCCTCATAACAAAAACAAATATCCTCGAATAACTTAATCATGCCTCAAAAAAGACAATCTCCTAAAAATCAATGTTGCGATGGTGGTTGTGAATTGACACAAAAATCAATAAACTCGTCATCATGGAAGAATTGCTTGGCCTCTGTAAGAATGTGGATTGATGAATGCCTTTGCGCGATCAAATGTCATCTCCTTAAAAAATAGCCAAGCAAACAAGAGGTAAGATTTTAATCTAGCAATTGGAACAAAACAATAATCGAAATATAAGTACACTAAAGACCTTTGAGACTGGTGCACTGCAAGATGGTTGACAAAATAAATGCGTCGTTTGTGGATAATATGGTGTTTCGCCATCCTACATTAAATAGAATAAGATAACTATAAAACGGATGTTGTCGTTTTCTTCTTTTCAAACTATAGACGATATAAAGATTAAAATCTTACCATTGGTTGGTTTGAAGATGGACTTTGGAGAAGTACCTCTGCCCCGGAATGTTGAATGTCCTAAGAAATTTTAACGTAAACAAGTTAAATGAGGCATTTTATTTCTAACGAAAACAACTTTCGACAAGTTTTGATAAAAATTGTTACTGTAACAACATAAATACATGCTAAGGGCAACTCCAAGCTTAGGATTAACTAATAGAAACAATTGCTAGGCAAAACATTTGCAAAAAATGCATAAACAACAAGGTTTATGCATTGATAATGACAGGGTTTAGATTTTTTTCTCTGCTTTGTCGATTGTATAGAGCAGATATGAGGGTGTGGGCATTTGGCGGGAGAAATGTAAAAGAGTTGAGATGTATTTTGGGGGAAATAGGGTTTTTGTCTGGGTCACCAAAACGACGTCGTTTTGGTGGGTTAAATTAATGAGAAACAAGCAAAACTATAGGCCAAACAGCTCCCTTATGTCTCTAACAAAATGGACCAAAACTACGTAGTTTTGAGAGGGCAACATGGATGCCCCCCGACTCCGGTTTTGTTATGGTGGCTAAGGTTCTAAGCTTACAAATCGTTTTGGCTGGCTATAATTACACATCATTTTGGTTGGCTATAATTACTCACTTTGATATCTAGTCCATTTAATCTATTGTAATGGTTACTGTGAATTAATAAATAATAAAAAAAAAGTAAATCGTATCAACTCGAACACGACACGATTATTAGCAGGTCGGGTTAGGGTTCATATTTTTTGACACGATTAATTAAGCAGGTCATTTTGACACGAACCTGATTTGACACGAACATGACTCAATATGACACGAACATGGCACAACACGACATGACGCCCACCCCTAGAGGAAAGTGCAGCAAATAAGAAAAAGAAAACCTTCATTGGTCATTTCAGTGATTCCACCGATATAACATATCAACCAATCAGTGGGAAGAGGGGAGGAAGGTAAACCATAAAAGATTTTAAAAAGAGTTTATGCACATAATAATTAACTTCAGATTTCAACAATTTAACTTTGTGCTTAAATAGAAAAAAATATAGTTTACTTTGTAACTTTTTAGTTCCGTATTTATGGCTAAGCCTTGGAAATCTTAATGTCATAATGCTGCGTTTGATAGGTCTCGTTGAGTCGTTTGTTTATCCATTGCTCAGATTCAATCGGGCGGTTAAATTTCTTATACAAAGATGACTCCTCGAATGAAATTGGGTTTAAGCAAAGCAAATAGCAACTATTAAAATGATTTGAATCTTTTTTTGGTCTCTTTATGAAAGAATTATTGAACAATTGCTTTTTTCTGTCTTTCTTACTTGCTTTAGGCAATGGGGGTTGCCTTGAGTAGCCCCACTCGTCGCTGTCTGTTTTGATTTCGTGGATTTGCTTCTGTCTTTCATGGAATCATTTTCTAATTTCGTTGGAGGCGGTAGTAGCGAGGGCGGCCCGTCAAGGCCGTCTTTTGATCTCAACGAGCTTCCATCCCCTGAGCAGGAGATGGATCCGTTTTAGGAGCCGCAAAATAGCCCTTCTCGCGTGCTTGAAGTTCTCCGCGACCATGCGGTTTCTCTTTCTTATTCTTAAGCAAGTCCCTAGGCGCTCGTTTGGATGGAGGATGCGAGGACTAATCCCGGGCCTACCTCACATTTGGCTCTCATTTGCTCGCCCGGATGAGTTACCTCATTCCAAATTTAGTCTCCTTGCAACCCTCTTAGTTACTGGCAGGAGGTTGTCCATAATTAGTTTGGGTGCATTTTTTTACCAAAATACCCTTCATTTCTCTACCCTGACTCTGCCACTTCTACTGAGTCAGCCAGCTTGGACCTACTTCCTCCGCAATGCACTGAAATGTACAATGATCCAACAATTGGAACCATATCCTCTTTCGCACTAACCCTGTCAGACCTCCATGGCCTTCCCATCCGTATCGTCCATCTGAGAAATCAACGGCCCGGATTCACATATTAACAAGGACTGCTTAGATCTGTTCGGGACCAAGATGGCATCCGAGCTGTTGATTACTCGAATGGACGGTGCCAATGGGTAGAATAGGGAGGTCGGACAGGATTGTGTGGGAGAGAGGAACTTCCACCCCTACAATTAGATAAAGGTAAAGTTTTACTAAATTACAAAAGCAGCCCATGTCACTTGTCTGCACAATTTAACTGATTTTAATATGCTCCAAAACCACCCAAATGATTCAAAATTCCATGTCATGCCAGAAGATTACGTTTCTGGATTGGTGTTATCTGAAACCAAATGTAACGCCTTTCTTTTTTTTCTCTCTCTTTTTTATAACTGGATGCCCGGGATATCTTGCGCGTAACTCGACTAATTTCGGAGCCTTGGAGGTGACGAAAGGACATAATTCCCAATGGCCCCAAGAGTTTGCTGGCAAGGGAAATCGAATCTGAGACCTTAGATGAGAGAAAACTCCTAAGTCACTTTGCCAACCATTGGGGTCTTCTTCACTCCATTCAGAGACCTTGTTCGTTTTGGGTTTTAAGATCGGTTTTCTTCATTATTCTTCAATCATTATTCACATTTTTCTCCAATCATTATGCTTATTTTTAATTATTATTCTTATTTCTTTCTCCACCTCTCTAATCATTACCCTTTATTTTATTTTTTTTGATAAGCCATTACCCCCTATTTCTAATTAGTATTATCCTTTTTAGTGTTTAACTTTCAATTTTTATCCCTAAATAAGTGTGTGGTTTGAAAAGTTAATGGGTAAAAATTTGTACAATTATCATTTTGCCCTTTTGAAAAGTTAGTGGGTAAAGAGTTAATGGGTAAAAACTGGAGGATAATTTTGGAAAGTAGAGGTAAAAGTTGATGTGAATAGTGTGAAGTGAAGGAAAAAGTTGATGTGAAAGGTATAATGATGACGTTTCTTTAATAAGTTGAATTTACGAAGCAACACATTTAAAAAGGGACGGAGGGAGTATTATCCTTATTTATTCCTCCAATCATTATCCAAAAAACAAACCCAAAAACTAAACCAAACAAGATCTTTTTCTTGCACAAGGAACATTTAATGAAATATCCAAAGAAGATAACCGCTGTGTTTGGTTGATAGTTTTGAAAAGAATATTTTGAAAAATATTTTTGAGATAGTGTTTAGATGAATTTTTGGAAAAAGTAATAATTAGAGATAAGTGTAATAATTGGAGAGAGATAGAGAGAGAAATAAGAATAATGATTGAATATAGGGGTATGAGTAGAGAGAGAAATGTGATTAATAATTGGAGAGATGAGAGATGAGAAAAGAATCTTTTTGGAAATTTTTTTGGAAATATAAAGTGAACAAAGAGAACGTTTCTCTTATTTTCAATGATTTGTTTCAAATTTAGACACGTGGATGCTTTTTATAATTCAAACTTTGTCAATTGCGAGATAAGTGGAAAAAAAAAAAACTAGTTTTAGGGAAGCAAATGTGATGAGATTAAAAGGAGATCTCGTAGTAATCCTTCTATAGGAACGTTTCGATCTAATAAGGGATCCTTTCCAAAAATTGTGCGGACCACCCTTTTTTTTCACCTTTAGAGCCAAATTTTGTGACACGTGCTCAATGTTTTTAAAATGCATTTTTTCCACGCAGAAATCTTCAAAAACAAATACAGGAAGGGCTTGATCCATGCATTTAAAAAGCGTATGGACAGTTTTACCGTTATCGAAAAATGCATGGATCAAGCCCTTCCGGGTATTTTGTTTTGAAGATTTCCCGCGTGGACCTTGGAAAATGCATTTTAAAAACATTGAGCGGTTCGGATCGTCAAAATTTGGCTCGGAAAGGTGAAAAAAGGGGTGGTCCCACCAAATTTTGGTTAAGGGATCCCTTATTAGATCATTATCCTCCTTCTATAATTCTTATTTTTTTTTATGCCACAGTGTCCCAGCTAACTTATGCGCACTCGAATAATCCTAGGGGCTAATTCCATTGCCGAATTGCGAAGAGTCCAATTAAAGTACGAGCAAAGTTCCGTCTAAACTAGTCCCAAAGAAATTAACTGAACAAGAGAGATTCTAATCTAAAATCTTAAGAGTGAGCGAACCCCTAAGTCGATGGCTAAAGGGGTTAGTTTCTATAAAATTTTGAATAACCCTGTAAAAATTTCATTCCATTGGACAGAAATCATTAGCCCAATAAAACGGTTGACAGTGACTTATTGTCTTCACTCCTCAGTCTTCTTTGTT
Organism: Vaccinium myrtillus; assembly: GCA_016920895.1. NCBI lineage: Eukaryota > Viridiplantae > Streptophyta > Magnoliopsida > Ericales > Ericaceae > Vaccinium > Vaccinium myrtillus. Next base: position 14,679,708 of record CM029272.1, on the reverse strand, counting down.
CTCATCTCCTTTTTATTTACACAACTGCACGACAACACTTCTCCATCCAATCTTTCTTCTCCTTTTATCTCTTTCAAAATTCTCTCTAATGGAGGAATACTCCCATTGCCTGAGTTCCACTGTTACTGCTCTACTGCTATTACTCTCAGCAATTTCTGTTCCAAATCCAGTGCTTGGCACAGCGGCCACTTGTGATTTTCCGGCTATATTCAACTTCGGTGACTCGAATTCCGACACTGGCGGCTTGTCTGCGGCATTTGGGCAGGCGGGTCCGCCACATGGAGAGTCTTACTTCCACCACCCCGCTGGACGCTACTGCGACGGCCGTCTAGTGGTCGATTTTATAGGTACTACGAATCCTCTCTCTTTCTTTATTCACTCCCAATTTCGCTTCTCAGAAAAATCACTTTTTCTCTTGTTTTTTCCCCAACTGAAACTATGTATTGGGAAAATTATAATGCCCCTTGAGCCACTAACATGTTGTTACAATGGCAGATTCGGGGCGTGTAGTGACGTTACTCATTACACGCGCGTAGTGAGTAAATTCTGACCGTTAAAAGTGTTTTGAATGGCTATGATTATTCGGTACACTTCTGTAATGAACAAGCCACTACAGCCCCGTGTCAATGTTATGGCAGAACCTGATAACAGAGAAAAGGAAACAGAGCAATTTGACAAGAGGAATGCCATTCTTTTTTTTTGTTTGTGTGTAGTTGCTAGATATAGAATGTTGCATTAGAATAATAGATGACCATCAGGGCTCTTTGTTGGAACCCAAATATTAGTGTCACGAAATTTGATACACATAAATTTTAAGTCTCATAGGAACACAAATAGTGAAAAAAATGGAACACAAATGAACACAAACAGAGAAATTTCTTGACCTATGTTTTTTCAAGTTATTTGTGTCGCATCCCCAGGATCCGATCGAGTTCACATTCCCCATAAATGTAATAGATTAGGAAAGACAAATGACAAAAATTTTTTTTTTTTTTTAAGTCTATGGCCCTCCTGATAGCTCTACCATCTTTCGCCTTAACGTTTAATTTGAATGATAGCAATGTTGAGGGGAATATAAATTTGATCCTTGCCTTGTATAATATTTTTTTAAGTTTCAGAAAGGTTTGGAGTTGGAATGGATTCGTTAAATATCTACTAGAAAATCATCTCTGAGCGGGAATTTGATTCCTCCTTTTTTTCATGGTAGTAATTAAGATTCCAAGCTCAATCCTTAAAAGGAAAAAAATTAACTTTCCAAGAGAGGATTGCATCAGGTATTAGATTACTAGGACTGCAATTAATACTCAATTCATAGTGACAGCACACTTGCTTTGCACCAATTATGGGGCCCACCCCGGGTAAGGTTATTTGATCTATATTGTTCATTTTGCTTGTCTCGTCGAGTAGTTATTCCTCGCAAAAATTCGGACTGATCAGACATCGGTAACTACTTGACCGGTTAGCATTTACCTAACTATTTTTAAAAAATCATCTACAACTGTCTTTTTCCAAGAAAAATACATTTTGAATGTATAAATATCGATGTCCGATCAATCCAAACTTTTAGGTGGATGGCTCGATAAGAAGAACAAAATGAATGATTGAAATTAAATAACGGGACTCAGCAAGTATAAACAAAGTTTGGTAAATGCAGCAAAGCTTTTGTGGCAAAACTTAAACAATACTACCAAATCACATAATTATTCCTGTAGCAAAAATGCTTAAATAATAGCTAACGCACGATAGGGTCACTCTATGTGCATATCATTGCCTCTTTACAATTCTTGTCGGGGACAAAATATGCCATGAAATAAGGGAAAGCGGCTTTTTTGCAATTGGACCGCAGAGAAACCTATGTAGTTATTTGGGTCATTCATCACGACAATCAATGATTCAGATTTAAAAATAGTACTCCCGGAAAGAATAGTTCTTCCTGAGGGTCCGTCTTTATCCGGACTTTTAATTTCCGCACCTCGTGATCCAAAAATTTTTTTGACGATCCGATCCGCAATGTGTTCAGAAGGTGTTTTCAAGGGTCCAAGCGGAAAATCTTCAAAAAAAAATACCGGGAAGGTATATTTTTTGCGAAAACTGCTTGGATCAAGCCCTTCCCGGTATTTTTTTTTGAAGATTTTCCGCTAGGACCCTTGAAAACACCTTCTGAACACATTGGACGGATCGGATTTTCCAAAAAAAATTTGCACACAAAAAAACCCCATTTTTTCCTTAAATCCGGGAGTGTGGATAAGAAATTTTACCTTCTTCCCGATTCCCGATAAAAAACTTTCATCAAAATCCAACTGTTAAAAGCACTTTTGCACTGCTGAGAGAACTTGATTCATATGAAAGGAAATTGGTAACTTTGCCTCAAAAAATTTGGCGCTGTTGAACTTGAACCCCTTCTTTTGTAAGCATTCCTGTGGGTTTTTTGGGATTTTGATAACTTTATAGATTCCACCGACAGCTCATGAGGTCACGTTTCTTTCGTAGAGAAATCTTCGTATCTTAATGCACTAAAAATTGGTCCCACGACAACTATATGCAAGAGAAAAAGTTATTTCCAGATGAGTTAGGTTTTGTTAGGTTTTTGCTAGGCCTGCCAATGGACCGGAATCTGATATCGATAAATTTGGTAACAGCAATCTAGATCCGAAAATCCAGATCCAATCCTTTTTTTTTTAGGGGAAGAAAAGGAATTTATGTTCATTTATATTAAACGGGAAGGGTTCTGTTTTCGCCCAATCCAGATTCGGATCTTAATCCATCCGGATCCGATCTGATTTTAATCGGATTCTCGGATTTGGATTATCATATCGGAAATATCGGATCGGATTTTCGAATCCGGATCCAATCTAGCCCATTGACATGCCTAGTTTCCACCACCCCTTGTGGACTCCACCGTGCATTCAGTATTATAGTTTGAACCGTCCAGCTTGTAGAGACCGCAAAGTAATATATTCAAGCAAAAATTCAGTTTGATCGGACATCAGTAGGCATGTCAAAAATTGAATTTTAATTTACAAAATGGACGGTCGTTATCAGTTTAACTTAAAAAACTACTGACAGAATCAGGCCGTCCATTTTGTAAATTAAAATTCAGATTTTTATATACTTATCAATGTCCAATCACGGTGATTTTTTACGTGAATACATTACTTTGCGGGCCTACAAGATGAACGGTTCAAATTACTACACTGAACGTACAGTGGAGCTCACAAAAGGCGGAGGCGGAAACCCCATCTGTCCGGCTCATCCGGACAGAAGTTTCACTCTATATACTATAATTCTGGGCATATGACTTGATATAGTGGTCCAAAAATCAGAACTGCACCATTTTGTTGCCAGAAATAAAAGTTTGAACCCGTGACCTATCACCAAAAAATTAACATAGTACCCTTTTTTGAGTCTTGGATTAGCGGGCTATGCCGTGCGAATCATTTTACACGCAACTCAGCTAATTCCCTCTCTAGTCTGGTCAATGGAATGCGTGAGGCCATCAACGCCAAAACTAAACCCATGAGTCCGTGACCTATCACCAAAAAATTAACAAAGTTTCCTTTTTTGAGTTTTGGTTTAATGGGGTGTGCAAATCATTTTAGATGTAGCTCATCTAATCTCCACCCCGGTCTAGTCAACGGGAGGCCATTAATGCTGAAACTAGGAAATTCACGAGATAAACAAAGTACTTTGCTTTTGGTGGAAACTTATTAAACAAAGCTAACCTTTGGACTAAAAATTGACTGTTCTGTTTTGTGGTTTTCAGCTGAAAGTTTGGGACTACCATATCTCAGCGCTTTCCTTGATGCGGTAGGCTCTAACTTCACCCATGGAGCCAATTTCGCCACTGCTGGATCCACCGTTAGACCTCAGAACACCACCCTTCATCAAAGTGGCTATAGTCCCTTTTCATTGAACGTTCAGTTTTATCAGTTCAACGACTTCCATCGTCGGTCACAACTTTTCCTTAGCCAAGGTTCTATTGAAAATACCTAAACCTTTTCCAAATCTTAGTCTCCCCATCCCATTATACATGTCTATTATCAACCTTCACGTCTTTAATCAGATCAACCAATAATATTGGAAAAACAATTTTTGAATAAGTGTTCATGAAAATGTAATATTGGTTGATCCGATAAAGGACAGGACTTTGAAAAATTGACAAATAATGTGGGACAAAGGGATTAGTAATTACATCTTACAATTGTGAGTTACTGCTGTGTAATGATCTTTTGCTTGACTTATTTGGTGTATAGGAGGAGTTTTCAAGAGACTTCTACCGAAAGGGGAAGATTTTTCCCGAGCTTTATACACATTTGATATAGGCCAAAATGATCTGACTGCTGGTTATTTTCTTAACATGTCGACCGATCAAGTAAGAGAGTATGTTCCCGATGTTTTAAATCAGTTCAGTATTGTTGTTAAGGTAAGAAACCATGCTTACATAGCTCGTGAATTTCTTTACGCCGCTGTTTTAAATCAATTTGTCGCTTATCAAAGTTGGATCTGTAGGGTGAAGATTTCGTTTCTTGGCCCACCACGGATCCCACATCTTTAAAAGAACAACTCAGAATATCAAAGTGAAATTCGCGATGGGCCAAGAAACCAAAACTGCACCCTGCAATTGGATTTCAGAAATGTAGCAAAGCCAAGTGCTTAGAGTTGATGATTCTTATGTATTTGATGTTTTGCAGTCTATATATGATCAAGGGGGTAGATCATTTTGGATACACAATACTGGTCCTGTGGGATGCCTTCCATATGTGATGGACCGGCTGCCAATCACAGCAGGACAAGTGGATAAGGCCGGATGTGCGGGCCCTTTCAATGAGGTTGCTCAATATTTTAACAAGAAGTTGAAAGAAGCTGTGGGCCAACTCCGAATGGATCTTCCATTGGCAGCCCTTACATATGTTGATGTATATTCACTCAAGTATACTCTCATCAGCCAAGCCCATCACTATGGTAAGCTTCTCCTCTTCTTAAGAGTTTGAAAATTCCTATTTGCTATCAACTCTTATGATGCCAATTTATATGTAATATTGTGCGCGTAAGCTGGCCGGGACACCAAAAACACAACTCCGTGAAAGTCGTTTTTTGAGAAACACATTTCAATTACAATAAAACAAGTGTTCAGAAACGCCTTTTGAAAACACTACTTCATAGAAGTACCTGCGTTAACTTTGGGAAGTAAGATTCCTACCACTTCCAACATGCAAGTAGAAAGCTCCCCAATTTCAGAACCATACATTGTGAGCATCGTCAACATTCATATGGTTATCGTCGATGTTCTATTTTTCTTAGCTCAGATAATTGTGATATTTTACAGGATTCATGCACCCACTGCAAGCTTGTTGCGGCCATGGGGGGAAATACAACTACAATCCTCATATCGGTTGTGGAGGAAAAGTTACAGTGCGTGGCAAAGAAGTTTTAGTAGGAAAGCCATGTAAAGATCCTTCAGTCATGATCAACTGGGATGGGGTACACTTCACAGAGGCAGCTAATAAGTGGATTTTTGACCGGATTGTGGATGGTTCGTTTTCCGACCCACCAATCCCATTGAAAATGGCTTGCCACAGGCACCCACCAGCACATTGAAGTGATCAACATGTGCTTGCTAGGACCCTGAAATACTCAATTTTTTTCTTTTGGAGAGTTCTGTTTTCACTGTTCTAAGTCGGCTGTTGCTATGGCTGGCTCTGTTATGTGGAAGGTGACTTGAGATTTACTGATGAGAAATTCCAAAGGATGGTAATAAATGGTATAAAAAATTTCACAGGCCAGGGTTAATGCTTAGCTACTCTCCCTAAATTTTTGGTTTGGTACTATTTTTTTTATGCTTTTTACTTCTTGTAATTCTTTGCTTATTTTCTCGTCATAAATTTTGGAATTAATCATTCGCAACGAGAGAAATAAAAAAAGTATAACGATGTGGACCGTAGTTGGAAAATTTTCATATAAGACGACTCTAGACAAAAAATATATACCAGTAAAGTTTCGCTAAGGGAGGAGGTTTTACTATCAATCTCCTGCAATAATCCCCCAGTTAGTATCAGCTGGGATGGATCTCACTTCAAAGAGTCAGTTAACAGGTGGATCTTTGGTAAAATCATCAAGTAAAAGTTGCTAGACATCCTGATAAAAAAGAAAAGAAAAGAAGTTGCTAGACATGTGTGTGATGGACCCCTGTATACTTTCTATGTTTTGGGTAAAGATCTGAATACTTTCTGGCTATGACAGTTTTTAATCTTTCTAATCTACCTTTCTGAAACTGAGACTGCCTCTCATTTTTATATTGCTTTCTGCTAGTCTAGTTAAATGGTGACCTGAGGGCCAAGTACTCTAGGCATGAACTTCAACATGTAACATGCATTTTGGAGGGCCAAACCTCTCTTTTCCACTTTCCCTTTTTCCATTTTGATACAATTATTCAATTGGACAGCCTAACTTTTTGTTGGTTTGCCGGTCAGGAGTGTCCAGGTCAGGTTACACGCACCTCAACTAATTCCTTCTTCCATTAGGTCAAAAGCAGGCCATCAACGTCGGGACTAAGGGATTCACAAGAAATAACTCTGGTCAATTGTGTGGGGAGCTAACCCATCAAGCAACCGGACTAACCCTTGGGGCTAATGGACAACCTAACTACATTAAAGTAAGATGCACGTGTCCTAAAGCCCTACCTGAAAAGTATTTGATAAATTTTTTTTTAAGGGAAAGCAAATAAACATGTGATTGATAGGCACTAGTGAAATCATCCATTTGAAATATTACCACAAATACAATGAACTTGAATTGAAAGGTGAAGCACATGAGTTTACTCTGAATCTATTAAAGAGTGAAAGGGGGGAAAACATTTAGGCCCCCTGTTTGGTAGACGCTTGTGTGACTCAGAACCTTTTTCCCAAACTTATTGCCAGCTTCTCCAATTCACTTGGCAAACACTTACAATGTAGACAACAGAAACTTACAATGTAGGCAACAAAAAGAGAGGAAAAAAAAAAAAAAAAAAAAGGTACCCTTCTAGATATAATGTGAGCATATGTTATAATATGCCTCTGTCGCGTAAGTTGGCCCGGACACCCCTCGACTGTCGAACCAACAAAAAAAGAACAGAAAAAGAGAGAACACCTCTGTCAAGTCTTTGGATGGAGATATGAGATTGGAGAAATTGAGTGATCCACTCTGTCCTGTCTAATTATGCCCGTTTTGACCAAACCTAGCTAGCTGTTACTAACCCCAACTTTTTTCTTTGGGCCCAAGCACTCCCATGTGCTGCTTTCCAATCCACCCCTCCCCCTCTCTCTCTCTCTCTCTTCCCGTTCATCTTCCTCTCACTCTAATCACCAATGTTGATACATACTAGGCAACAAACTGATCTCATCAATTGTTTGGTTCACTGGAATAACATTAAGAAGGAAAATGGGCCATTGTGATGACATTGTTAAGGCAAATTCTTTAATTTGTTTCACTAATCGTCGAAACGAGCATTTCGCAGGAATGATCATTTCGTTCTAACTTTATTCAAGTGACCTTAATAAGCCTCAGTTTAATCAACCTTCCAAGCATAGAGAAAGAAGCAAAACCCAGCTGGCTTACCAGCATTGCAATCCTCTCCTGATTGTGTATTTTCTGCCTGAGTCTGTGATGACAGAGTCGATATGAATGGAAGTGATGAATGCGATAAAAGCCTGAATATGAAAAGTGCATGCCCTAATCCAGGACTAAAGAGCCAGTTATGGGCATCCCAACACACCTCCATTCTTACTTTATCATCAACGCGTATCAGTTCATTTCCCCTGAACTTCCATTGAAGGCGCTTCACATGAATAACCAAGACCCCGTCAATCCTAATCTCCATGTCTGGATCAAACCCACCAAAGCACTCGATTGAAATCTCGCGAAACGCTTCTTTTTCATGGAATTTAGCTCTTGTGGAGAATTTCCTCTTTCCAAAAACATGCTCTTGCCTTGAAACTAATATTGGATCGTCAAGAGCTGGTCTACAACCGGTCTTCCTAAAGGCATCTTTCTTCAAATCACCAAGAAGCAACACAACCTCTTGATCAGATACAATGGCGACATAGTAATTCGATTGTGGCTCCGTTTCACCGTTGAATTTTGCAGCCTTTAGGTCCCAAACAACACCAATAGTCTCACCATCCACGTTAAGTTGTTTCAACCCTTCTTTCCTCCAAAAAAGCCATGGCTTGAGCTGGATCTTGCGACAATAGTAGTAGACGTCGTCGCCATGTGGTCCTTGAACCGAGACAGATAACCCATGAACCAACAAATTCTTGTACCATGTAACAGTTATCAACCGAAAACGGCCTGCGATCTTGGTTTGATAAACTGACATCACAAAATTCTGGCCTGCCCTTGTAATAGTAGCAGAACCATCATCCGGTCTCTCACCAGACAAAAAACAAGCAGGAATTCCAATTGGGTGATTCGTCATTCTTCATAAAGTGTCCAACAAAAGGAGATCAACCTGCATCTAACTAACAAGAGTTCAAAAAAGACAGAAAACAAGAGGATTGAAAGAAATGGATCAAGATCTTAATCGAGCATGAGACATCTTACTCACAAGATTTGTCCATAGATGCTACCAGAGGTGGCATTATGTTTTAGTCAGGAGAAAACTACCAAGTTTTTTGAAGTGACACTTAGGAGGAAGAGGAGTTATAGTGAGAGGAAGAGTTGGCATATTATATAGCTCCATTATATGAACGGCAGGTAAGCTCTTTTACCTTTTTCTTTTCTGTGACAAACAAACTCAGCTTTCCGTACTTAACTAAAAAGAAAAGAAGGGGGATGATTTCACTATCGCCTCCAATAATTTCTCTTTATGAAAGCAAGGTGAAAAGGAGAGGAAAAAAAAAAAACCCATTTCAGATGTTTGTCAAATACTAATTCTTTCCTGACACACACAAATTCAATCAAATTCAATTTCAACACCAAAAATAGTCACTTTTCAATCAAATACAAGACCAGAAATGGTCACTTAAAATTCTATTTCAAGACTAGAAATGGTCACCTCTTCAATCAAACCGTCCCGCGGGGCAACTTTTCAATCAAATTGTCCTGCGGGTCCACTTTCCAATAAATTGTCCTTCGGGACAACTTTTCAATTAATTTTGAGATATATTTCTCATCCCAGTGTTTTGAGATAGATTTCTCATCCATTGATTTGAAAAGGCTTTTCCCGAGTCATCATAGATTTCAAGTCCTCTTTGATTTGAAATGGCTTTTCCCGATTCATCATAAGTCCTCCATGGCATTGATTTGAAATGACTTTTCACAAGTCATCATTTGTCTTACCCTTGTTGAAAATAATTTTGTACTAATTTCAAAACCCTCGAACAGGTGATTATTTGTGTTGTCAAAAGTCAATTTTTTCAACATCATCATGAATGCACATTGCATTTGCTTGCATTAGGCCCCAGGAATTATCTGGTTTGATCCCTACAAAGGGGTACGTAGGCAGCTTGAAAGAGTGCGACCTCATGCATTTGAATGCTTGCATGCTTGCTTGCATTTGTTTTTGCTTAGGGATTCTGGGAAGCCCAAATTGGGGATGTCTCCATCTTTGACGTCATTCGTGTCAAGTAATGGTATCTGAGTTCCATCAAAGAGAAGCAACTATAGACACCCCAATTTGGACCTTCCAAATACCCTTAAGCCGTGGCCGGATGGCTCCCCAATGATGAAATGAATCGAAACATCCTTGGAAACTTGATCAATGCTCCTTCTCTTTCGAAGACCCAAAAGAAACCTCTTCAAAACAAACCCTACCCTAAACCATTTTCTAAGTACATTAAAACCCTCTTAACCAAACCAAACCAAACCAAGCCTTATGTCCCAATAAATTGGGGTCGGCTACATGAATTCTTTTTCTCCATTGAGCTATGTCAAGTGCTACTTCTTCGCTTAAACCTAGTATACTCAGATCTTTGCGTACTACCGCATCTAATGTCAATTTGGGTGTTCCCCTCCCTTGTGCGTTTCTACCCAAAGCTATCCATTCACTCTCTTAACTACTGCATCCGCTGGGCTACGATAGACATGCACAAACCACCTTAGCCTATTTTCCCTTAACTTCTCCTCTATAGGTGCTACTGTAGACACCCCAATTTTGAATCCAAAATGCACTCGAGCATTTCCAATGATGAAGCGGACCAATCATGATTACCTGGAACTTGTAAGTTTGACTTGAACTTGACCAAATTAACCAAGCAGCAACCAAAATAACCCAAACCAAACCAAACACTGTTGAACCAAGCCAAGCCAGCAATTTGCCATCAAGCACCCTGAGCGCTCAATCCCCTAGCCTTGAGCGCTCAACCAGGAGGAAGCACCTTGAGCGCTCAAGCCAACGGCTTTGAGCGCTCAACTCTGATCCAGTCAGCAACCTGCAGAATATCTAATCATGAGATTTTCTGCATGGGAGCGTCTGGGGATGATCTGCTACGATCTCTATACGTACATACATCCCACTAACTCCAGAAATACACCAAAAATACTCCCAAAATACCAAAACCCACTCCTTCTCTCTCCTCTCTTCCCTCCCACTCACTCTATAAAATCCACCCTCCACCCCCGGTTTTGGAGGTTAACAACTCCCACACTCCATCTCTCAAATCCTCCAGAAAAATCGATCATCTCTCTCTCTCTCTACAAAACCACCCTTTACCATCAAAACCACTAGCAAAACCGCTCATCCAAATCCATAAATTCTATTCTTGATCATCGACCAACCACATACATTGTCCAATTCGGCTACAATATAAGCCAAATCATCCACAATCTTCCATCCACAAGCCCAGAATCAAGTTTCAAACCATAAGCACTTCCGCAAAGGTAGTAAACATGTGATAAACTCACTGTTTTGGTTCATCTGAGGAGGACCAGTGAGTTCAATCAAGTTCTTTGTACTTGTATTGAACTCACAAAGGTCTAAAAATGGTTTAGAAAGAGTTTTCAAATCTGCAGTTGTAACAGGGGTTGAGCGCTCAAGCCTCCGGCCTTGAGCGCTCAAGCCCAGTTCTGAATAGTTTCTGTTTTGCAAACTTTTGTACCATTTCTGGGCTTTGATCATTGTTTAATAGCTATCTGTGTTCATGCGATTCTCAAAACAGCTTGTATTTATTTCCGGAAACACATGTATGAACATTTGTTAACTAAGTTATAATGATCAAAGATCAATGCCTTTGTAAAATTCCATTTTAAATGCAAAACAGTGACTGGATCTTCCTTCTTTACTCTTGTTCAAAAGGTTTAAGGTCCTGAGAATCATCGACCATCCTTTCTTTAAGTCAGAAATTGCTAAGCCAGTTTATGGCTTGAGCGCTCAAGGTCAATAACTTGAGCGCTCAAGTTGTTCTTGGGCATTTTGTTGTTTATTTCATTGTTTCGATGATGGACCATGGCCTGGTTTGCTGGTAGTGTGTGTGTGTTGTTATTGTAGTGTTTGGAATCTGGATTTTTCTTTTATTCCTCTTTTCGAAAGTATTTTCTTGATTAATCTATGGGGATTCTTCTCTCTTCCTATTCTTTTAAGGATCAATCCGTCTATTTTATTTGATTTCCTTTGAAAAACGTTTGATCAGTGTTGATCTTGTAAAGAATGAGAAGAGAAGCTGTGGAAAAGAGAGTAAAATCACAGAAGCCTGGAACTGGATTGAGCGCTCAAGCCATGGGCCTTGAGCGCTCAAGCTGGTTTGAGGGGTTTGAGCGCTCAAGCCTCTGTCTTTGAGCGCTCAACCCCTATTTCGGAATCCAGTTTGCAAAACAGTTTGTTGGGCCACAATATTTGTATTTTCTGGGTTTGTTGTATAATTTCTGTAATTTCTCATTTCTTTGCAAATATTTGTAATAATTCCATTTATCATCATCATCATCATTCATATAAACCATCAAGCACAAGCATCCACCTTAGGTATATCTCTCATGTTTTTATTGTTTATGTGGTTCCCGTCCCCAACCTCCCTATGTTGTGAATAAATCGAATTTTGAATATTCTTTAAAATCCCACGGAACATCGAGTAGAGACCGGTTCACGGACCGGGCGAGAGGGGTGCCGTAAAACCCTTCCCCTCTCGTAACCAAACCCCCGAATCCGAGAAATCTTTGGTCTTATCAAGATCAGTGAAATCCTTTTTCAAATGGGTAAATGAGTCATCTTTTTATCGGTTTCTCGGGTTCGGACCTAAAATCCGGGTGGCGACTCAAACAATCACAATCTTTTCAAACGCGAATCGCGCCGAATCCCGGTGGGCCGTCAACAGCTACACCTACCATCTCGCGAACTGTTTCATTTCTAATCCTATCTCGTCTAGTCTTACCACATATCCACCTCAACATTCTCATTTCCGCTACACTTATCTTATTCACTTGCTGCTTCTTAATAGGCCAGCATTCTGTCTCGTAAAGCATCGCTAGTCTTATGGCAGTACTATAAAATTTTCCTTTCAATTTTGTTGGTACCCTCTTGTCACACAGTACAAAGATTAAAACCCTCTTGTCTCACATTAAAACCCTCTTCATCGATATATAATGTCTCAATTTGTTTTGAAAATGAGGGAAATGTGAGGATTTTACCAAAACGACTTCTTTTCGACCACCTGAGGGGTAAAATGGTCACTCATTTATGTACAAATTATTTTAGGTCCAAACCACTTGGGTTAAAAAGTAGACTTAACAAGCTTTCCAACACTTCAAACCATGGACAAAACGGAGTTCGGTAGCACCCGGGGTGGCCTCGTGAAATTCAACCTATTGAATAGTCTACTCAGTGTTGTACGGCACTGACATAATGTCGTATGGAAGTCCTAAAAATGCCTTGGTGACCAAGTTTTCTTGCTCCCCAAACCATGGCCGACTTCCCCTACTTCCTGACCACATCTACTTGGTCCCTAAGTCATTTTTTGCCTTATAAATACCCAAGCCTTAGTTTTTCTTACATTCAAAAGCCGAAGTTTTCAAGTCAAGATCAAGGAGCAATCGTTCAAAGCCAGTCAAAGGTCCAAGAAGGAAGCTCGTTCAAAGCTTTTCAAAGGTACAATATCATTTAGAAAGTTTTTGTTTCAATACTCTGAGGGGAGCCACTGGGCTCAAGCCAGTCTCCTATACTGGTTTTGGGCTTAGTTAGCCACGGAATAACAAACAAATAAAAAAATTGAAATCTCCAGGTTAGTGTCGTACGACACTGTGCATTGCCGTACGGTACTAACCCTCAAGGAGATACATTTTGATACCTTGTTTCTTTTGATTCACTAATACCACAAAAGTGCAGGGTATCTTTTATTCACTTATACTCTCTCTCTGTTGCCAACTGGAATGTTTGATTAGCAGATCTTCTAACACATGTGAGAGAGAGTACCACTACCATAGTTGGAGCCTCGCATCTTGGGCACACTGAGGAGGAAGAGAGGAAACTGCTGCTTTCAACACTGAGATTTTAGTGTGGAAACTGGAATGTGGATACTATATCCTTCACAGGTACTTCTACCTCTTTCTCTTTCTCTCTTTGTGCATGTTGCTCAGCAGTTCCAGGCGATTTTAGCAGTAGGATACGCACATGTCACTCTCTCAGTTTGTTGGCTTTTATGTGTTGCTTAGCGCCTTAGCGGTTCCGGTGATATTAACTATTTATTGGTCCTAATTTTTTTTAGTTTGAATTGGTGATTCTTGGGCTCGAAGTTATTATTTTTTTTGGACCCATGGGGTACAGAGCAATGTTCGATTGGGTGGGCTAAATCACCAATTCATTGTTGCCTACCAAATTCAAACTTACACCGTTACACGTAATTTAGCCCTGCTTGACTCAAATCCTGTGTCCGCCACCGGTGACGGTGCCATGACATTAAATAAGTACATCTAAAGAGAGCGAGAGAAACAATGCTTTTAACTTCATTACTCGGTCCTCAACCACCACATCACACGCTGACGCTACCACTCTGGACCAGCTGGTACTTAACGGCGGCATCTCCGACGAGGATGCCCGTGCTATTGCTACCGAACGTGATTAACGCCGGACAGGTAACGTATAGATGGTAATCATCGGTGGTAACTGTTCCGACCTTCCACCTCACGCGTCGTTAATTTTGATTAACAGGGTTATTGCTCCATCGGCTTCGTCCTGACCCAGTGACATCCCATCATTAGGCGCCACCGGCACGTTAGTCCCCAGGATGTATAGCGACCAGACATTGACGTTGCTTTTATCCTGTTAAAGAAAAAAAGAAGTATCAAATTTTGAAACAATAATGCTATGGATACACCACTTCTATGGTTCTGTTATGCTTTTATCTCACGAAGTTCCGCCGGCTGTGTTGAGAGTTCGGTTGAATCTGGGGTTGCCTCTGTGCTATTTTCAGCTCTCTCTCTCTCTCTCTCTCTCTCTCTCTCTCTCTCTCTCTTTCTCAAGATCTCTCTGCGCTAATGTCCCTACGGTTCAGCATCAATACATGCTCTGTTATTCTTTTTGAGTCCTACATGTGTTCACACTTCACAGTGAATATCTAACTTTGTGAAGTACCAATTTGAGTTTTGGATTATTCAAACATTGGATGAAGGGAATGAAATAAGTTCCGATATGCTATCCTGGGCATGTGAATGCATCTGTTCCACCAAAATTTGATGGACCATTGATCTGGTATTAAAATCCTAACCCAAAATATGTAATTTTCCCCAGCCAAATTTGGTCTTCCCGCACCACTATTATATTATTCCACTGTAGACAGTGTTTTTGCGATTTCATTGTGTAGTTTCATTGGTGCAAATGCTTTACTTCTGATTTTGCAAGGAGTTTGGTCATGTTACAGTTTACTTTGCACAGTACTAAGGCATCTTGAGCATTATATTCTGTGATGTCTATTTTTTAATGTGCACAAATAAACATTAGGATCCGCTTTGAAGCTTGAGAATCAAATGTTTTTGCTGCCTGTAATGCCCTCAGATTGTTTACAGGACTCCTTAGATGGTGGAAGGTTGTTGAATTTGCTGCAATAAAGAATGAATTCGGATCGTCCCTATGTGTAGGATGCACCTAATGCAGTTTATTGATGTTTGAATCCAGCAGTTAAGAATTGGTTCCACTCCATCATAACACTTCAACTTTTATCTTACTCCACATTTGTACTGTGTGTGTGGAGTAGTACAGAAACTGATGAAGTACATAAAAACCAAGTCCACTGTATAGATGACGAGTTGACAACAAAATCAGAGTAGCTATTGAGGTTGAGTTTCGTTCACAAATTCAAATACAGTAGCACACGAATCCCTCATTATTTTGTGCTGCTCATATACATCAGACGGTGTCACTGTCACACTTATTGCATGTGAAACTAGTATTGATTTACGTGTCCTAATTGTTCAAGCCGTGCCTTCAGGTATGGGCATTCGCTAGTATATATATATACGAAAAACTTCTAGTCCACACCTCCCGAAAATAAGAAAAAATTGATTTTTTTTGTGTTGCAAATTATTTTTGGAAAATCCGAGCCGTCCAATGTGTTCAGAAGGTGTTTTCAAGAGTCCACGCGGAAAATCTTCAAAAACAAATATCGGGAAGGGCTTGATCCAAGCAATTTTCTTATATACATTTTTTACGGCGCTTGGATCAAGCCCTTCCCGATATTTGTTTTTGAAGATTTTCCGCATGGACCCTTGAAAACACCTTCTGAACACATTGGATGGCTCGGATCGTCAAAAAAATATTTGGATCATGGAGGTCCGGAAACGGGAATCCCGTTTTAGAAGCCTACCCTATATATATATATATACGCGGAGGATCCTGTCAAGGATCCCGGAAATCCCGGATTGAAGCGTTTTGAAGCCTTTAAAAGATGTTTTTGCATGATGAAGCCGTCAATGTGTTCAAAAGGTGTTTTCCAAGGTCCATGTGGGAAATCTTCAAAAAAATACGGGAAAGGGCTTGATCCACGCAATTCTTCGCAAAACCGCATATTTACAAAATTGCGTGGATCAAGCCCTTCCCGGTATTTTTTTTTTTGAAGATTTCCAGCGTGAACCTTGGAAAACACCTTTTGAACACATTGGACGGTTCGGATCATGAAAATTTGATCCGGAACTATGAGTTCCGGACCCAAGGGTCCCAGACTAGAGAGTTCCTCTATATATATATATATATATATATATATATATATATATATATAATACACGAAAAACTTCTAATCCACACCTCCCGGAAATAAGAAAAAAATGGTTTTTTTGTGTTGCAAATTATTTTTGGAAAATCCGATCTGTACATTGTGTTCAGAAGGTGTTTTCAAAGGTCCACGCAGGAAATCTTCAAAAAAAAAAATACCGGGAAGGGCTTGATCCAAACAGTTTTCGCAAAAAATGTAAATATATATTTTCTGCGAAAACTGCTTGAATCAAGCCCTTCCCGGTATTTTTTTTGAAGATTTCCCACGTGGACCCTTGAAAACACCTTCTGAACACATTGGACGGATCGGATCGTCAAAAAAATGTTTGGATCATGAGGTCCGGAAATGAAAAGTCCGGATAAGAAGTTTACCCTATATATATATATATAGGAAGCCGGTCTCCTAAGGGATCCCACATACAAAATTCCGTGCGGACTTGGCCCTTTTTCAACTTTCCGGATCAAATTTTGACGATCCGAACCGCTCAATGTTTTTAAAATGCATTTTCCAGGGTCCACGCGAAAAATCTTCAAAAAAGAATACCCGGAAGGGCTTGATCCACACAGTTTTCGGTAAAACTGTACATATAAAATGCATTTTAAAAACATTGAGCGGTTCGGATCGTCAAAATTTGATCCGGAAAGGCCAAGTCAGCACCAAATTTTGGTGCGGGATCCCTTAGGAGACCATTTTTGGCCCAACAGATTTGGCCCAAAATGGTGGGCCAGTAGCATGGGCGGCTTTCCTCCCGGTTGACTGGAAGGCAGTCCTTCTGTTTGATAAAGTGCCGGAAAACTCCATTGTTTACGAATCCAAGCTCTAGGTCACACAAATTACTTACTAAAAATATAATCTACACATATATACGAACATATTTATGCTTTTTTTGTTTCAATCTGGTTCAAGAATAAGTTATCTAACCAGTTTGCATTTCAATCACGAGGAATCCTAAAATTAGAAATAGAGAGGAGGAAAAATAGATTTGCTCGTATAGGTAGGAGAGGGTGGATTTGGAGGGGTAAAAGCGTACAAAAAAACCCCAAAACACCCGGATTTGGCAACGATAGGGGGTACCCTAGTCGTTAGCAAATCCACCCGCAACCCTGATTCCCAGTCCAAACAGTGAACATATCAGGGAGGAAGAAGTGCAACCCAGACGCAGGAGATGATGGTGGGACCAGGATATATAATCCGGGTCCTCTCATATCCTGGTGCATATCCTGCATCCAGACACGCCGATAAGGATTTGGAGAAATCTTATATCTTATATAGTATTGCAGGATGAGTTTTTGTGAGAAGCGATGTGAGGGCGACAAGTGGCACAAATGGATTGGTTTGTCATATAAGATTTTGAGTGAAGCATGTGACATAATTTTCTCACATTCCCTCAATCTTTTTTTGAATTTTAAAATGTTAGATATTTTGTTATTCCTTAAAATCTTCTTATTTTCCATAATGGGACCAATCATCTTTATTTTCTCCGTATCTCTCCATGATTCTTAAAGGATGCTTATAATTAGGAAATGCTTTGAAAAAAGTATTCCTAATTGGAACCTATGATTTCTTCATTTTTCAAAGAAAATATATGATATACCATAATTACATTTGCATGATATATCAATCATGTCAAATCATACCACAATTAGAACTAGCACATTCTTATTCAAATGTAGTGCCTTACATAAATTTTCTGCATGTATGGTTTCTCTCTTTTTTTGTTTAAAGTATCTTATGTGGTAATTCTTCTAATTTCAAGGGTTTGATTTTCTTTGTCCTTATACTAATGCAGGATCTTCTTCTTTAAAGAGTACAATAATGATAGATTCAATTGGCCATGGGTGCTCTAATATTAATCCTCAACTGGCAATACCATGCGGTCGAAACACAATCAGACAATTAATAGAGTGACACTGCATAAGAAGGTTGATGTTTTTTCATTGATCATATTCTTAATGCAACGGCCTTTTTAAGATGTTAATACATTTTCTCTATCTTATTTTTGAATGCCTTTATATGGTTTATTTCATTTTTATCCTCTTGTTAGAATTTCTAGACATTAAGTAGTTTTCTTTGTAGTCTCGTTTCGTTCATTTCGTTATTGATTAGTTAGGTATTAGTTTTCTTTGGGACTTAATCATCTACAGACGAAGTAGTGAACAATCTTACTTGATCGGAATATGTTGAAGGAAATACGGTAGGGACAACTGCCAAATGCTATTCTTGCTGTGTTGACCTTTCACACTCTCTTTGGCAATAATCTCTTTTAATTTTTTTTTCCTACGGAAGGGACTCAAAATAAAATGTACATTCTTCAAGACAAAAGTTACAAGTATTACTTTAGTTTTTTTATCTACAAAAGAAAATATTACAATAATAAACTCGACAAGGGTACACCGAGGAGGAAAGAAGAATTACTTTATGCTATCACTTGCTTATATATGTTGATGCTTTCCATGTATTATAAGGTAAGTTCTCATGGTTTTACTTTTAATTGGTTCATTAAAATAATTTTTCTATTATTTTTGCCACATATTATGGACTTATATCATCTATAGACAGAAACTACGATCATTTATTCTATCCCGTTGAAAAGGGAGACACAAGCAAAAAAAGTATTAAAATAAGGGAAAATTTCATAAAACCCCCC
This sequence comes from Vaccinium myrtillus, assembly GCA_016920895.1. Classification (NCBI taxonomy): domain Eukaryota; kingdom Viridiplantae; phylum Streptophyta; class Magnoliopsida; order Ericales; family Ericaceae; genus Vaccinium; species Vaccinium myrtillus. The sequence continues at coordinate 14,660,892 of CM029272.1, read as the reverse complement.
AAACTTTGACCTGAATATCAAAAATACTCCCAAACTTTCAATTTTTTCAATCGTACTCCCAAACTTCACTTCCGTAATCAAAATTGCTCCCACCGTCAGGATCTGTTACCTATCTAACGGAAAATGCTGAGGTGGAGGTTAACGGACCCAAAAACCGTTAATAATTTGGTACAATTTCATAAAAACCCCCAAACTTTGAACCAAATATCAAAAAACCTCCCAAACTTTCAATATTTTTTTTTTAAAAGCTCTTTCTTCCTCCTCCCTCCTCCAATTCACAGGAAAACAGAGGGGAGAGAGAGAGACGCCTGATCAGCGCGACGGTGTACTCTCCGCGTCGGCGCCACGATGGCTAGGGCGGTAAACTCCTTCTCCTCGCCTCCACCAACGGCGGCGGCGACACTAAATCCAACGTCACCGACACCACTGCATCCCTGACCGAAAAACCCGAAACCCTAAACCCGAATCGCTTCTCTTCTCCCCCAAGTAAGACTACCTCTACCGCGGCTTGTCATTATACGGACAATTAAGCCCCCAAAGGATACGCGAGCTGTTAGCTTACCACGTGAGACTGTTCAGCGAGCGGTCGCATTTCGTGATTCACGACACTGGTGGGATCCTCCTGGACGTTATGGAGGTGTTTAAGCCATGGATCGTGATCTCTCTCTCTCTCTCTCTCTCTCTCTCTCTCTCTCTCTCTCTTGGGTCTCTCGGGTCTCTCTCTCTCTCCCCCTCTATTTTCCTGTGAATTGGAGGAGGGAGAAGGAAGAAGGAGCTTTTAAAAAAAAAAAAATTGAAAGTTTGGGAGGTTTTTTGATATTTGGTTCAAAATTTGGGGGGTTTTATGAAATTGTACCAAATTATTAACGGTTTTTGGGTCCGTTAACCTCCACCTCAGCATTTGCCGTTAGTTAGGTAACAGATCCTGACGGTGGGAGCAATTTTGATTACGGAAGTGAAGTTTGGGACTACGATTGAAAAAATTGAAAGTTTGGGAGTATTTTTGATATTCAGGTCAAAGTTTGGGGGGTTTATGAAATTTTCCCTTAAAATAAATAAAAGTTCTATTTCTTCACATCTGTTTCATAAATTCTATTGGAGTTTGCGGAATGGTAAAAACTATATCAAACATAGTAAAAATATATATCACTTTGAAGGTTGTTCTTCACTTTTTATAACTGAACTTTTATTTCTGCACTTTATTTTTTTGTTGGGAGTAATCAAGCACTAATGTTTCAACTTTCCCTCGTTGCATGATAATATTTGGGTATTTTGTCAAAGAACTTCTGTAAAAAAGGTGAGGATGTGGCATATAGATAAGATACCTCTACAAGAAAATGCAAAAGTTTCGTAGTTCTGTAAATCCTATGTGCAAATTTATTCTTTATGAGAGCAACATATGGGTGATGATAGTACGTTTATTGCTATTTTTTCATATGCTGGATAACATTCCATATATTTTGAATTTGGTTTTATATAGTTTTTAGTAGGATCCATTGTAAATATGAAATGATGTTGAATCAGTTGGTAACAGGGATCTGTTTGTTGGATGCTCTCCTTAAAACATATATGCATAGTCATCACAATTAATTTTGATTGCCCACTTCAAAAATCTCATTCATTGCACGGGTTATTTTGATTCCTCTCTTTTTTGTAAAAATAAAAAATGCCTCTCCATTACTTTTCCTTTGAAATTGTTTACTTTTTAAAATCTAATGAAATATTTTTTCACAAAGTCAGACCATACACATTAACCTCAATGGGTTCAACAATAGGTACACAATTCATGAACACATATTTTGATTAAGTGAATATGCATACATCAAAAGTTATAAATAAATTGACGTTAATTGATTTGTATGATGAGCTTTAGTAGGCTTGGTGGATTGATTAGAAATCTTTAATTTGGCGTGAATAAATTATAATACTAATAATTTTACACGATGCAAGTTTCGTGCATAGCACGGGTCACTGCTAACAATAACTGACGGAAATATCTATCTACCAATCTTATATATAATGGCAGAGCGATTTGGATTTGCCCCGTGCATAGTATGGACTTGATGCTAGTTATATTTATGCCCAAAGCAGAACTTACTATAAGGACAAACCGGTTAAATGAATTCCAAAGTTTTACTTTGCGTGGTTTGATTTCAACTCGTTCGTTAGAATGAAAACACTATTTAATCCGCATGTGAAACACTGATTTATTTTAGGACGAAAATATTGTTCATTTGACATTCACACTTTATATGTAGGAGAGATTACTCCTATTAAACTAGGATTGGATGATTCCATGGAATATGGCTGTACATACGCTATTATTGCAGTGTTTAAATAGTTGATTTGATGTGATCTATACCCCTTTTTTTTCACTTTTTCTTTTTCTCTCTCTTCAAGAAAAAGATTGGATAATATCACAATAGGTATAAAGCAGGTATCAAAAGTTATTTTTCACTCTCCCTCGGTGCAAAAATATTTTTCCAGTCCGCAAAATGATGACCTAAAAATGATGTCTTTTTTTAAAAAATATTCAAACTTTTTTCATAAATTAAACTATCCATTGCTATTTAGTATTTACTAGTAAATTATTAAAAAAATATTGAATTTTTCTTTAAAAAAAATTGTATTATTTTTAAGTCCTATTTTGCGGATCGGACATATTAACAACATGGGACGGAGGAAATATAGTAACTTAACGTAACTTGACTTGAAGAAGGAATCGGGGGGCCCATAGTGCCTCCTCTGTGCTACAGAGTGTAGCGTCTATCCCAGTCAACCAACTCAGTAATCAATTTGACAGATTTAAATAAAACTCTTCCGAGACACAATCTTCTCTTTCCTAGAAAAATTATATTTTAAATCCGAACCATTGAAACACTTTTAAACGGTTAGAATAAGGCACTACACTCTGTATGGCGGATGGGGCAATACAAGGGGCCGGGACTCCAATTTCCTTGCAGACGTTAACTAAAGCGCGTAGGGAGATGGAGCACGCAACGACCAAGACCATTAATTAAAAACGCGTAGGGAGATTATACTCGTCAAACCAAAGAAGTACCCAAGTACATATATATATATATATATATATATTTTTTTGGCTCATCGACAGATGCAAAATCCATAGCAAAAGGGCTGAAAAGAATGGCTAGAATCTTGAATTTGTTGGTAAGCGGTAAAGGCGGCGATGATTTCCAATTCGCCACCTTGTTCTTATTTTGTGCTTCTATTGTGGTGTCCGTTTCCATTATTTCTATGGTGGTTATTGCCTGTGCCGATTGTGACGATGATGATTCTGATCGTAAACGGAAACGTAGAAGAAGGGACGACGGTGGAGGGGACGGCGGCGGCGGAGGAGGCGATGACGGCGGAGGAGCAGACAGCGGTACTGGAGGTCACCACCACCACCACAGCGGAGGAGGTCACCACCAACACCACAGTGGTGGAGGGCACCACCACGCCCATGCCCACCACGCGCACCACGCCCACGCTGCCCACGCGCACCACGCCCACGCTGCCCACGCCGGCCACGCGCATCACGCCCACCACGGGCACATTTAGTTTAGCGATGACAATAACGTAAAGAATTTTTTTTGTATTTGTATATAATCCAATGATCAGTAGGATTAAATAAACATCTTTATTGGTAGAAATAATATTTTAATTTTATCTCCTTTGTGACTTTGTGTTCTGATTGTATCCACCCTTGTGGGCTTCACATTGCAAAATAATGTAAATAGATTTCGACTTTTTAGTGTATGTTTAAATAATATGGTAACTAGCAACAAACCCGTGTTATTCACAGCCACAAATAATTTGATCACACGCATATAATTTACTTTTTGGTGTTTATAGTTATATGAATATACAAAAAATTAGCATGGTTATGATTCTTATTTAGGATAGTACAGTATGTAAAAGAATTGATCTAGGAAACACAACGTAAGCATAAATAATGGGACCTGGGGTGGCTGCTGCACAGCAGCTGCTGCGCACAATCGCTGCCATCCGTTGGTTGGATGAACGGTCTAGATTTCAAACAACAAATACGATTTGTTCGCGCGAACAATTTGTTTTCAATCCAAACCGTTAAAAACACTTATGGACGGCTGCGATTGTGCGCAGCAGCTGCTGTGCAGAGACTGCACAGCAGTAACCCCGCGTCCTAAATAATGGAATAAGTGAAGGAAGTAATAAAATTGAATAGTAGTCTACTCTACCAATAGCAAATATAATTAGTTAATTATTATATTTTAAGTAATTTCTGAGCGACTCCAAGTCTTCAAAGGGAAAACAAAGGCTGAGATGAGAGTATAGTCAACTGAGATAGAAGTATGGCGATCAAAGTCAACTGTCACAGTAGTGGACTTGTGGCTCAAACAAACAGGGGTTAAAAGGAAATTTCAGTCAAATAATTACCTAAATCTAAAATTCCAATAAAAGAATAAATAAAAATGCGCACACAAAAAACAATATCTAACTAGTAATTGTTTGTGAAGTCACTTAGTTCAAGCTCAGGAAAGAGTTTCGGTGTAGCGGTGGTGGTGACAATGATGATAAGTATTGATGTTATACGTTGTTTGTGTTTTCGTGCGGTTTGTTAGATTTGGATGGCAATGATCTAATGAAAAACATGTTTAAATAGAAAAACATACCAGAGTAATTTGTATTTATGGAACTTCAATATTACTAAAGATTTTACAGTAGGAAATTTCTCATAAGTTAAGAAAGATAATCATGTTTACAAAAGTTTGCCATATTGGATGGAAGAATTGATAAGGAAAACATGCTTGCATATTGGCGACAATGGTGGTTGCCATTTTTGCATTAAGAATTCGGAAGGACCGCATATTAAGGGATTTGGAAATACGAAGTAAGGAGTCCAAAGATATTAATTACCATAATGGGGAATTGTTAGTCCTGGAATGATTATTTCATTACCATGGATAAGTTTTAATTTGGAGTGGTAATAAGAGCATGTAACATCTGTTGCATGTAAATCAAATGACAACCCAATCAAATCACAACGTACACTTGTCCCTCCCACGATCCTTCTCACGAAAAGTTATTATGCAATAATATATAAGATACCACATGATAACAGTGCTGCAGTTGTCATTGGTCAAGAACGAAATTCAAGAGGAACTTGATTCATAGTTTATTTTGTTATTGACTTCTTGCAATTGGTATTGTCGTCCTCTATGCACCAAAGTTATATTTATAAAATTAGGAGTTAAATATTATTCTGTAGAATAGTGATCAAGTCCAAGATTGTCTAGCAAAGATGAAGTCTAGTTAGGGTAAGTTCAACTCATTTCTAGTCTGTCCACTTATTCAGTGTGCATGTACGAGTTTGGGGGGGTGCCGTGCACCCCAATGCACAGCACCGTGCTATGCAGCCTTATGGTGAGGTCGCGCCGGCATCTTTCTGACAATCGGAGACGTTCACTACGTAGAGCTCGTCGAGTACTACAAGCGTGCCAAAAATCAACTTGATCGAATATCTTTAAGTGCCTCATCGGAACACAAATAACTTGAAAAAGTGGTTGTGATCTAGTGTTTGTGTCCATTTGTGTACTTGATCAAATACGCCCCGTATTTACTGAATCCGCCCAAAATTGCTAGGTTACTCAAAATGTAACCCATGCTCCTCGCACATTCTAGGATCATCCTATTGATGCGCTCAGCAACTTTATTCTGTCTTGACTTTTTTGGGATCCTTTTCAAGCTCCGATTCCCATTTCCAGCACAATTAGCCTCGAACTCCCCCTTCAAAATACTCATACCTCTCCCTCCTATTTGTGTGTAACGATGTAGTTTTCCATGCCTCATCCAAACCAGAAACATAACAGCAGCAGACTACTCCCATTCAATACATGCGACATAATTGTTTTTCTTTTTTCTTTTCATAACATAGGAAAATTAGATAAAAAAGGAGATACCCAATCCTTGAAAAGGAGATCCCAAAACCATAGCTGCGGTGTGGAAACTTTATATCCAACTCCAAATCAATTGGCAATGCGTCGGCAGATCCAACATTATATTAAGTAATCACCCATTCCATCCTCAACCAATGTGGGACGATATTCCTTGACATTTCCCTAACGTGCATTAGCATTTGAGGTCTATCACATGTAATCTCGAAGAGTATTTTGGTAAAAAGTTTAAAAAGTTGGTTTCAGAGCCGAGAACGATTGCCAGCGGACCCCAGGAAGCTTCCGAATCAACTCCACTCTGGGTATGACATAGGGTTATTTTAGGTAATTTGGACTTGAGGCTAACTTCGGGACCGAAAATTACATAGAACGGGCCTAAGACACTTCTTCAATGACTGTGGGGAAAATAGCCTAGGAAGACAAATAGTGGTATTTTGGTAATTTTGGAGAGAAGTTGATTTAGGACTAGAAATAATTCTGGACGGGCCCTACGACTCGTGGGTATACATGACATAGTCTGAAAATCAACACATAATGCTATATAAGCGATACCGTAAATATAATAGAATTTACTATCCAGATCTTGCGTGGGATCTCGGGTAGCACAATACGATACCTTAAGGTGGTTTTCAAAGTTTTTGAAGATTTCATGATAATATGATGTTGGGGGAATTTTTTTTGATAAAGTTTGACCGAACCCTCATCAGATTGCCTACGCAGTTAAGATCTCAGTCCGGTTCGAGAATAATATTGATTGAATTAAACCTGATACTTTTATAGAAAGACAAGGGTATAAGGAGACCCTGCCAAACTAGCTTTAGCGCAAGCGCTATTTGTTAGTCTTTCCGATATTTCTCGCCACAATCTCAACGAAGCTACTGCGGTGCACAGTGATAAAGCCACTTTTACATTAAAGTAAATTCTACTGACTCACAGTAAACTACCGTGGTGCATAGCAATCCGAGCAATTTTTCATAAAAATGCACATATACAGTTTTATGAAAAACTGCTCAGATCAAGCCATTCCCGGTCCTTTTTTTTTTTTTTTGCTGATTCATTGGAGAAACCCTTAAAAACATGTTTTAAACACGTTGAACGGTTTGGATCATCAAAACTCGATCGGAAAATGGGAGGTCTGCACGGAAGGGTGGTGAGGGATCCCTTATTAGATCCTTCGTGCGTCGATCACTTCACTCGTTTGGTTCTTGTTTGCCTTCGATTGCATAGTTCCTTTGTGAAATGTGTGATAGTTCCTTTGTGAAACGTGTGATTACACCTTGGAAAATTTTCCTAAATTTACAAAATTTGACAAATTATAAACTCGCTTCGTTGATTGTTTGAATTGTACAATATTGGACACAACGGTTATGAACGCTTGTTTGACGATATTTGACACGTATGGGAGTATTTGTTAGCTTTGGATACATTTTGAATGAAGCAAATTACGTTTTGAATGAAATGAAATGGACATTTGGTGGTTTGAGAAAATGAAAAGTATTTTGCTAGAGTTTGAAAGAGGTATCACTATGACCACCATTCGGTGAGTCGCTCGGCAGAGGTTACGAGGCACGTTAATCTCGGCAGGGGTTATGAGGTCCACGAATCTCGGTAGAGGGCTACGAGGTCCTAGGGAGACGTCCCAAATGCTTGGCAGGGGTTATAAGGCCCAAGAATTTGGCAAGAGAATACGGGTCCCAAAATTCCTGGTTACGGAGATTTGGATGACGATGGATCTTGAAACGAAAGAGAAATGGATGAAATGTTTTATGTTGACATATTGGACTTGACAAAAAGAGATTTTATGAGTACGAGGACACCATGGTTCCAAGTTGTATATTGTTGCTTGTCCTTGCACTCTTGTGTACTCTTCATGCTCATATCATCTCATATGCGCTTAGCTATTGTAGAAGATTTTCCTACTGGGCTAATGTAGCTCAAACCTTCCATTTTCTTGTATAAATCAAGGAGCATGAGTTGGAGTGCTCAAAGTGCATGGTCTTTGAAAGCATACAAAGGAGAGTTGTTTGTTTATCTCATGAAACATACATTTGGGTAGATGAAGTTGTAACACTATTTATTACACTTTGTTTGATTCAGGTGAATGTAACAAATTAAACATTTTCATTTATATTTTGTTTAGGACTTGGGAGATGTAACTTAATGACTTTACTTTTGGAGGAACTCTTCTTTTCAAGAATTGATAGGGCAATACTTTTTTTTGGAAGGAATTGTATGGGATTATCGTATGTTCCTTTGGGAAATGTTTGTTAAAATAAGTTGAAAATCGAGAGTGTGACAACTAGGTATCAGAGCTATAGGTTAGAATATGTAGAGACCATGGGGAGTCTTGTGGTCTCGAGGCTTTCACACCACTGCATCGTTTTCTCATGATTTGTGTGCTTGCTTGAGTGACATTCATTCATTTTTGTGGCATTGCATTTAAGTTTACATAGAGGGGTGTAGTGTTGTCGACTAGTGATACATGGAAACTTTGACTTAATTGTCGTGAGCATATAATATGTCTCTGTGCTCTTGAGCCTTGCCGAGTTACTAAGTTTGGATGTTTAATTTGAAGTGTGTTCGGCCGGCGCTACTCCAAGTAAAACATTTAGCTTATTTCCCATTGTGCAGATATTAAATTTGAAATGCATTCGGCCGACGCAATTTCAAATGAAACATTCAGCCTAATTCCCATTATAATTGCCCTTACCAATGCAAACCTTTTTACACAAGAGCTTCCCTAGTTGACGTTGATACTAGTGGTTATGTTGGATTTTTAATTTGAAAATGTGATGTTTTCCATGTGATTTATGTTCTAGGTACTTAGTATGATTGGAATTGAGAACATGTAAATTGGAATGCCTGCCTTGCACCTTAAGTATTGTTTCTTTACTTGAAGTTGTTGCGATTTTCTCTGGTAAGTACCACTATGATTTGTTGTGGGTTGTCTTTTTTTTGTGTTTTTGGAGTCGGTGGTCTTGCTTGTTTGTAACTTGCTGAAATTTGGGGTCCCAGTTGACTGGGTGTGCTTGTTTGAGATTGATAGACTGTTGGAGTTAAATTTTTTTACGAGGTGATTCTAGTAATACCCTCTTAAGGTTATGAGCACAAAATTGATGGGAATAGATTATTTCATAGTACTTCAAAGATCTGGCATGTGTGTGTTTTTTTTTAGTACCTTTATGATGAATATTGAATTCAGTTGGGTGAGAATGTTATTGAGTATAGAGATACATTATTCATGGTGTGAGGCATGTTGGGACATAAATATTGATATCGTTTGGAGGACATAAATATCGGAAAGGGGCTTTACGAAAAACTGCTTTGATCAAGCCCTTCCTAGTTTTTTTTTTGGTTGATTCCTTACGGGAACCCTTAAAAATATGTTTTAAACACATTGAGATGTCTGGGTCATCAAAATTTGATCGGATAAGGGTAGGACCGTACTGTAGGAAAGTAAGGGATCCCTTCTAATAAGTGGACTATATATACACACAGACACACACATATACACACATACAGTTTATGAGAATGTGCTTGGATTAAGTCCTTCCCTATCAATTTTTTTTTCTCTGTTTTTACAGATTGCTCCAAAGATCGAGAAAAAGGATCATCCAGTTCTAGGTTGCATTGTAGTGTTGTAAGCAATCTGATGACCAAGCGAAGTTCGATCGATCTAAAATTTTATTAGGAGTTTCAGAATGATTAGAATGAATTAATAAATGGTTTAGATTTCAAAAATTGAGATGTCTATGATCATGGAATTAGCCATCTTGGGAAGCACAGTGTCCCCAAAAAAAACCAAATGAGTGCCCGAAACTCGACGTGAGCCCTAAATGCATCACGTGAAGCATAAATATGAAATTTGGTACGAGATAAATTTGTACAGAAAAAACCTAGGTCTTCTGGCCCTGTTTGTTTGTTTTTTCCCAGGTACAGGTAAAGGTAAATGTAAGGTGGTAGTTCAACTGCCTAACATCCTCCAATTCTGACGTGGCCTGAATTAATCACTCAAAAATATCAAAAGGACTTGAACTAATCACTTAAAAATATCAAAATGAATGTGTAGACACCCCGATTTTGACCCGAGAAACTTATCAAGCAACCCCGATGATGAAAATGCCTGATAAGAGCACGCGAGGCTTGATTGTGAACTTGGAAACCCCTCCTAAACCTCTTAAAAATAAACCCAAAACTACACCACCTTTTAGTACATTCAAAACCCTCTTTATTGATATATAATATGTCTCAATCCATTTTGAAATGAGGGAGATGTGCCCGTTTTACCAAAACAACTTATTTTCCCGACCTTCTGAGGGTAAAATGGTCATATATTTTGATGTACAAATCATATTGGGTTCAAACTACTTGGGTTAGAAAGTAGACTTGACAAGCTTTCCAACGCTTCAAACCATTCATAAAACGGAGTTCGGTAGCACCCGAAATGGCCCCGCAAAGTTTGGAATTTTGTGTTGTCTCCAAGTCCAGGCGCCTGGATTGGATGATTTCAGGCGCCCGGCCACATTGAATCCAGGCGCCTGGATTAGATCAATATGGGCGCCTGGACTCTCTCCAGACACTTGCATCCCAAGGTGAACTGGGTGGGGAGGAGCGTCTTGGAGATCTTGGTAGAGATTTTTTGCAGTAAAATATTGGAGGGAATATAGGGTACCCTACTGCCCCCTAACCTTGACCCCTAAAGGTTCTAATGGCCCTTTTTGAACCTTATGTTGCCTACATAAAGCACATCATCCCACTCCATTTGGAGAAGGCTGAAACTCTCCCCCATCCTATACTGCTACCCTACTGAAATTGGTCCAGAAATAGAAGTCTCAAACAGCTCCTCTCCCTTTCACCCTTTTCTAGCCCATAAACCCATCTTTCATCGCCAAAATCTTCATATTTCAACCATCCACCATAAAACTTAATCAAAAACCAAAGCAATCAGATCTTTACCTTTCCAGAAAATAGAATCCTAGCTCAATCAACCACCAAACATTACCCAAACTAGTTCCAAGTTCATCAATCAAGTCTTTCAAGGTAGTTATCTACCAAGTTTGCTCATATAAGCCTCTGAGGGGACACCATCCAAGCTCTTTCTAGTTCCTTATACTAGATGAGATCTTGAAGTGGTCCAAAATGTGACAGAGCAAAGTTTTTCACTCACACCTATACCAGGTCCAGGCGCCTGGACCCATATGGTGTAGGCGCCTGGACCCATACGGTGTAGGCGCCTAGATCCCATCTTTTCTACCATATTTTCTGCTATTCCTCACGTCTTTACTTGATCACTTGAAGCATTAGTTCATCATTCATGTATGGTATTAATGTTGCATAATGTGGATATTTGATTTAAAGCATGATAAGTGAGGCTTTGAAGGAAAGTTCATGTTCAAAGAAAAGAGATTTTGCATTTTGGCTAAAAGATTGGGATGATATTCTTTGATTAGATCCATACAATATCAGAAGCATCACAACAAATAGAGAGAAAATGCATCATGGCTATTCATACTCATCACATGGTCTTTGAGGCATTTTTATGATCAAATCCATCTCATCCTTTTTCCTTTCTCTTTCTTAACCATGAACTCGCAAAATCATTTTGAAGGTTCATCATGTGCATAAGAAAGCATTGAGCATGTCAAAAATCAGTTTAGTAGGTTTCATTTCTTCCATAAAGTATTGGAAAATCAAGACTTTCTAAGTTCACATCACATTGTAAAGTTAATCTTGTAGTTCATTTGGCTTACAATAATCTCAAACATCACAATATACATATGTGAGTAAGCATCAGAGGTCATGTTCATTAATTGGTTAAAGATTTGAGTTGAGGGAAAGTTGTGCAGATTCTCAATCCAGGCGCCCATAGTGCTTCCAGGCGCCTGGACTCCCTCTTTCCGGGCGCCCACCTCTGGTTCAAGCGCCTGGACTAGTCTGATCCAGGCATCCAGTATGCTTTCCAGGTGTAACTAGGACGATGATTTTGGGGGATTTTCTGAACAATTTAAGCATGAGTCAGTAAGGATTAGGTGTTTGTATGCATGTCAATACATCTCCATAACATCTTGCACAAGTATCCACTTTCATTACATTAATGACATTAATATGTTTATATGCTCTCGCGTGAATTTGTATTTAAAGTCCGTTCAAACGACATTTTCAAAATCCCTTAAACATTTAGTAGAGACCGGTGGTCACACCAGGCGTGAGGGATGCTTTAAATTCCTTCCCCTCACGTAACCTAGCTCCCGGACCCGAGAAATCTTATTTTGTGAGACCAGTAAAGCATTTTCTACTTCAAGGGCAAAAGAGTCATTCATTTTTCAAATGGTTTCTCGGGTACGGTCCTTAAACCCGGGTGGCGACTCCTGTCAATCAATCGAAACCGTTTTCCGAAACCATATTATTTTCGTGGACATTCCCGTGGGGTGTTCATAGAATGCATCTAATGATTTTGATGTTAGACTAAATTTTCCAAAGATAAAGTTGGCCGATTGGCCCATAATCGAGCTTCTAGTAGCCGATTTCTGATAAATTGATAGAGGGAGTGGTATAGCTTCCCTAATATGGCATGCTTATGCACATGGATTGTTATATGATGTTTAATGTTTGACTTACCGCGGTATTAGTATGATACGGATTATGCCAGTTTACCTTTACATGGAATCGCGTGTTCTACATGGTACCTTTTACCGGCTACACGCGTGTTCTACACGGTAAGACCTATTTAATTCTTGATGATTCACCGTCTCTTTCCTACTAGCGTCGGCGTCATCGATTTGTTTTGATAAAAAGGGGTGGGGCAAAATCCGGCATCTACATGTGTTAAATATAGTGTCGTGTACTTGTTTTTCTAGTCGACGTCTACTCTATAACTAGTTTTACATTGATCATTGAAATTGTTTAACTGTCGTTAATCTTTTTAGCTATATGGCTGCTTGCTTGTTGTTGGTTTGAATTACAGTGTTAAGCAGTTTGCATTGGAGTTATTGGGAGTTTGGCGTGCCTATAAGGAAGTCTAGGTAGGAAGCCGCGTGTAGTGTCTCTTGAGCATAATCTTGCATCAAATGCTGGCCTGTGACACTTTAGTGGCCATTGTGATGGCATTCGTGATGTAAACTCTCACTGTTTTTGCAAACTAATCGTTGGAACGAGCATTTCAAACGAATGATCATTTTATTCCAGCAATTCAAGTGAAATTAACGACCCCTTGATCTACCTTCCAAGCATAGAGAAAGAGGCAAAAACCAGATGGCTTATCCGCATTATACTTCTCTCAACAATAATATAACAATAACATAACACATCTAGTCACCAATCATTAGGAGTACGGGCGGCGATGATTTGGAGACAGACCTAACCTTTGGCAATATGCACAAAGTGAGTGCTCTCAGAATACCACTAAAACAGGGGCCCCTAAACCTCCAAGAATTGAGGAGCTGCAGGGACGTTTTGCTGCAAAACCATGCCGCCAAATCAAAGCCGAAAGGCATCAGGGAGGAGAGGCCTAGAGACCCAAATCAATTTTTGTGCTCAGTATTATGCTTCCTTCAATCATAGTCAAGAGCATCTCACTAATGACCACTAATTATACTCCTCTCCTGATTGCATATTTTCCGATAGAGTCACAGACAACAGAGTCGATATAAACAGCAATGATGAAGGCGATAAAGGACTAAATATGAAAAGTGCCGGTCTAAAGAGCCAGTTATGGACATCCCAACACACATTCTAACTTTATCATCAACATGTATCAGTTCATTTCCCCTGAACTTCCATAGAAGATGCTTCTCATGAACAACCAAATTCCCATCAATCCTAATCTCCATGTCTGAATCAAACCCACCAAAGCACTAGACTGAAATCTCACAAAACGCTTCTTTTTCATGAAATTTAGCTCTTGTGGAGAATTTCCTCTTTCCAAAAACATGCTCTTTCCTTGAAACTAATATTGGATTGTCAAGAGCCGGTCTACAACCGGTCTTCCTAAAGGCATCTTTCTTCAAATCACCAAGAAGTAACACAACCTCTTGATCACATATAATAGCGACATAGTAATTTGATGTTGGCTCCGTTTCACCATTGAATTTTGCAGCCTTTAGGTCCCAAACAACACCAATAGTCTCACAGCTTTATGAAAGATAGGTAAGCTCTTTTACCTTTTCCCTTTCTGTGACTAACAAACTCAGCTTTCCTTATCCCAGGAGGACAAGCTTTTGCAAATGATTTCACTATCACCTCCACTAATTTATCTTTGTGAAAGCAAGGTAAAAAGTAGAAAGAAAAAAAAAAAAAACCCTTCAAATGGTTTACACATGCTTATTCTTTCCCTACACACATAATAAGAGGGACCAAATAGTATGGGGAAATACAAATACTTATGGCTGGGCAGGGTGTCAAATAGTCAAGAAAATGCAAAAAGTGAAGAAGAGACTCAAAGAGTGGAATAAGCAGGAGGTTGGAAATGTCCATTCAAAGATAAAAGAGACTGAGAAGAAACTACATCAATTGGATATCATAAGTGATTCAAGGCAGTTAAGTAATGCTGAAAGAAGTTATAGAATTGAGTTGAGAGGTGAATATTGGAGGCTTTCGAAGCTGGTGGAGTGTGTATGAAGACAGAAATCCAGAGTTAACTGGCTCAAACTACGAGATACAAACACCAGTTTTTCTCACATAATTGCCAATAACAGATATAGGAGAAACCAGATTGGTGCTATCAGAGTAAATGACAGGGTTCTTGGAGAACCTCAACTGATAAGGAATACTGTCAGACTACTCAGACCTAAACTGATTGGCCCCTTTACAAGAAAGCTGACACAAGAGCAGACTCTTATGTTGGAAAACAAATTTTAGATGGAGGTACAATTAAGGATTGTAATAGCTTGAAAGCCCCAGGACCAGATGGTTTCAACTTTCTCCTTTGTGAAAAAGGCATGGAACATCGTGAAATCAGATGTTCGTGCCTTCTTTGAGGAGTTCTATGAACATGCCAACCTTGCAATCGGTATTAACAGCACATTTATTACCCTCATTCCCAAAGCTGAAGAGGCATCTTGTTTCAAAGAGTATAGGCCTATCAGTATGGTGGGCTGTGTTTACAAGATCTTGGCCAAGTATTAGCAAATAGGGTCAGGAAAGTGTTGCCTAGTATCATTGGTGAAGCACAAGCAGCATTTGTGGGGAATAAGCAGATTTTGGATGGGCTGTTGATAGCTAATGAGATCATTGACTACTGGAAGAAAAAGAATTCAGGAGGTTTGATTTTGAAGATTGATTTTGAGAAGGCCTATGATTGTGTCAACTGGAACTTTTTACTAGACTTGATGAGCAAAATGGGTTTTGGTAATAGTTGGTCTAAATGGATTAAAGCATGTGTTTCAACAGTATCACTATCTATATCAGTAAATGGCTCTGCTACTGAGGGTGTTTCAAAAGCAAGGATTAAGACAAGGTGACCCTTTCTCACCCTTTCTTTTTAATATTGTTGTGGATGCATTGAATTTAATGATGGCAAGAGCAAAATAGGAGGGTATGACTAAAGGAATACAAATTGGTACCAATGGAGCTGTGATTTCTCATCTCAAATTTGCAGATGACACCATTCTGTTCTGCAACAATGAAATGGCAGAAATTATGGAAATCAAGAGGCTCTTGAGATGTTTCAAAAAATGTCAGGGTTAAAAATTAACTATTCCAAAAGCATGCTGTGTGGAGTTGGAGTACCAGATCAAGAAGTGGAAAATTTGGCTTTCATCATAGAGTGGAAAAGTGGGAAGTTGCCAATGAAGTACCTGGGTCTACCAGTGGGGGCCAACCCAAAAAGAGTTCAAACCTGGCAACCAGTGGTTGATGGAGTGAAGAAGAAACTCAAACATTGGAAAAGGAGACACATGTCCACGGGAGGCAGGCTAGCTTTGATTAAATCCACGTTGAGCAATCTCCCTATTTATTACATGTCAATATCCAAAGTACCTGCAGCAGTGGCAAATAAGATTGAGGGATAACAAAGGCAGTTTTTATGGGGTGATTCGGTGGAGAAAAAGAGAATTCATTTGGTAAGCTGGGAAAAGATATCTAGAAATAGGACACATGGAGGCTTAGGGATTAAAAGATTGATGGAACACAATATAGCTTTGTTGGCTAAATGGTGGTGGAGGTATAATAAGGAAAAAGACACACTATGGGTCCAAGTAGTGAAAATATGATCTTGGGGAGGAAACATGGCATCCCCAAGTTCCCAACAGAAGGAATTTGGTCTAGGAGTCTCTAGCAAGGTTTTTTCTCCTTTTTGGGGTGTTATCTCTGTTGGAGTGGGTTGGGTTTTTTGGGCGTTCTGGGGTATCTCTCTTCTGTGGCTATCCTTTGTGTCTTTTTGTGTCTTTTCCGTGGTTTCTCTCTCCTGTGGTTTCTCTCCTGTACCATTATTTGTGGAGCTTTGCTGCTGTCTATGGATTTGATGCTGATGCTATCTGCTGGCTGGCTCTGTTATGCTGCTGCTACTGCTGTCATGTTATCTTTTCTTGAAGGCCAGTGGGATCTGCTCTTACTATTTCAGGTGCAGCTAACACAACTGCTGCTGCTTCTGATTTTGCAGATGCTACTGATGTTTTTGGTTCTGAATAAGAGAATGATGATGGCTGCTTCTTTGGAGTTTTTATGGATACTGAATTGCATACCTCT
This sequence comes from Vaccinium myrtillus, assembly GCA_016920895.1. Classification (NCBI taxonomy): domain Eukaryota; kingdom Viridiplantae; phylum Streptophyta; class Magnoliopsida; order Ericales; family Ericaceae; genus Vaccinium; species Vaccinium myrtillus. The sequence continues at coordinate 14,644,273 of CM029272.1, read as the reverse complement.
GCTGTTGTTGCTTTTATCTCTGAGGTTGTTCAAGCTGCTAGAACTTGGTATTATGAGACCTGCATTATGCTGTTTGCTTGCTGAGAAGTACTATCTTTAATGTTCTCGTATGATGGTTCTATTGCTTCTATGCACTATGTGCTACTATTGCTGCTCCTTAATATTGCTGCTGAAATGAAAGACATGTTTCTGCTATGTTTTGCTGTGTTGCTACTACTGATGTTTCTTACTGCTGCTTAAGGAATGGAGGCTATTTTCTGATAGGTGGATACTATTGCTGCGACTGATGCTTCTTGAGGTTGCTGATGTTTCTTGCTATTGCTGCTGATGTGTATGTGAGGATATGGTATAGTGGCAGTTGGTTCTTTCTTATGCTGCTGCTGCTACTTTCCATGTTGCTCCTGGAGGAGATGTTTCCTGAACCCGGGCATTGATGTTGTTTTCGTTTATGCTTGGGAATTTTGCTCAAAGTCTGGGGATATGATCTCAGGCTTGGTGACTATCTCAAGCCTAGGCAGGCAATCTCTGGTCTCTTTTGAAGTTTGGAGTCTTTTGATCATATCATGTGCTCTCCAATGCTATATGATCTTTTGGGACTGAGAGTGCTTCTCTTTTTCTGTTTCTTGTAACCTTTTTCTTTCAGCATTTCGCTGAATATTCATCTTTCCCTACCTATACTTTGCTTCGTGCTCAGTATTTGGCTTTTTCCTCGATGTACCCTTTGTCAAGACTTAATAAAAATTTTGTTGCCGATTAAAAAAAAAGGAGAAACTAAGAAAAGAGAGGAGTTTCCGTTACTCTTTATATGCGCATATCTATATAAATGAAAATACAAGAGAGAGCATTTCTTTCACTACACACTTGCACAAATTCCAACCACACTGCCTCTCACATTCACGTGGGTGTGGGTCACACATTATATGAGACGGCTGATGGCTTCTACAGTTGGATTTTTTATCCCTGATATTTTCCTACCAAGAAGACAATATGTACTGTGGATTCTATCTAGCATAAAGGAGGAATGCACATATATGAAAGAATAAATTTACATATCACTGATTATTTGAAATAGTTTTTCATCTGAAATGATTCAGATCAATTATCATGACTGTTATGTCATCCAAACTACCCCTAGTCACAGCAAGGTTCACAAGCTCATTACAAGCTGCCATAAGTCCACTAGAAGCTGGCCTCTCCTTATAACTGCTGTGTTCTTGATTTGGAGATCGAATCTTCATGTTCATCTGAGAAGAAATCCGTTGGATCTTTGCTGGAGGACTTTCATTTTCACAAGCAAAACCATTTTCACGTTCTTTTCTGCTAACTGTTTTCCTTTTGCTTGGGCTTTGACCAATCTTTTTCTTTGGCTTTACCAGGGCAACTCTCTGTATTACTGGAGAAGTACTTGAACTCAAGACGCCAAATCGATCACCATTTCCATTCCGATTGTCAGTGATGGGTCCCAGTTTCTTATCGAGCAGACATGAGCGCACCACAATATCAACAGCTTCTTGATTGCCAACCTAAGCAAATTAACAGAATTTGAAGTTTACGAAGCAAAAAAATTGTACTTAATAGGCCTTGCAGTTTTATATGCCAAGAAAAGAAACTAAAGGAACAAATAAACTGGTGTCCTTTATTTCGTTTTAAGACCAGGATATTAGCTAGAAAAGGGGAAACCAATAGGAAAATGAGGGGTATCACATACTCCAGTAATGCATTGATCTTAAGAATTATGTTACATGAATTGTGGTACGGTGTCTGAACATCGGACTCGCCTAAATCCCATGTCCAAGAAGGGGACGCAACATAATATATCTATTTCTCAATGTGCTTCTTTTAATTTTTCAAATACTAGGGTGCTTACATGGTTAAATAGAGCATTTCATTTCATGCGTAATTTAGGAGTTTTATACGCATGTTTAAAAACAAACTTGTTGGAATTTCTACCAACAGATGTCAAAAATTCTAAAACCGTAAGCAAGTAAACCAAGAACATAGACAGGACTGGTGGTAAAAAATTGAATTTCCCTGCGAAAAAGCTAAATGATCTTTCTCACCTCTTCCCACAGCCCATCAGAAGCTAAGATAAGGTATTCCATGTCCCGATCCAAATTTAAAGTCTTCGTATCTGGTTCAGCCAGCACCCAGTCCTTCAGATGAGCATCTCCTATGCTTCTTGAGACAGAGAGTATCCCGTGAACTCTCCAAGCTCCTCTGTGAATCTCCACATATCCACCCTGTATCACAATATGAAAGAACGGATCGAATTTGTTATCTGCTCTATGACACTACGATACCAGTAAGCTTAATTGAACTACCATAAGTACCTTGCTCTCTATTCTTTTCCGTTCATCCACCTGTCCTGCTCTATGATCTTTTGTAAGGGCTTCAGCCACCCCACCTCTGCAAAGAATAGCCCTACAATCTCCTACGTTTGAGATTACAATCTCATTCTTTTCAATCAAGGCTGTCACACAACAAGCCCCACTACCTAAACCCTGCAGTTATTCTCACTAATTAGTACAAGATTAAAACATGTGATGCTTTTGTAACATCTCAATGCATGCACACTAGTTATTGATGTCACCAATAGAAGGCTACAACGAACATTATAGTATACTACAAATCCACAACACTTTGCAACGTAACTATGTCGACTTGTCGAGTAATTAATAGTTTCTTTGTCCACCAATGGGGTTTTCTATTCTCATATCCAAAGGGAGAACACCAGCTTGGTGTCCACAAATGGGGTTATCTATTCTCGTTCTTCTTTGTTCCATAAAACTGTTTTTAACCCTAGAATAGAGAGATAAACTGTAGGGACATAATTGACGATTTACACCACAAAACCACCTAACGTCAATTTTCCACATGTTTCACCTCTTCACAAACTCTTCCTGTCTTTTCTTCTTTTCATGTTCATACTCTTCACCTTGAAATCCATCCAACCATTGTTTGTTCCATTGTCCATTTTATGTCATTGACTGTGGTAAAGATGTTGGTATAACCCCAAACAAAAGAATCGTTCACCATGCCTAAATAGGAAAAAGAACAACAAAGCCAAAAGGGTAGGCACACTGCCTCAATTTTTCGTAGGGTTCTCGCTTTCCACTTACATGAGTCTTCTAAAAACAAAAAGGGAAAAATTCACTTTGACCCCACGTGGTTTGGGCCGGGTGCAGTTACACCCCCTCATATTTGAATATCTGCACATAACCACCATGTGGTTTATGGACCAATGTGCACCATAACATCTATTAACGAAATGTGGCAATTTTCCATAATAACCTCATCTTCTTCTTCGTCTCTCACAAACGAGGATGGACGAGTGACGATGGACGACGCTTGGCAAATGCCAACAATGAGAATGATTTGTCGATTTTGGGTTCGATTTACATTAAAAAGAATAGAATTTACGATTTTGTTAGAAACCCAGCTATACACACACATATATATGTGCATTATAGATGTGGCTTTATCTAAGTTGGGCTTTGCTGATTTACTCTAAACCTTCAACAATTCCTCTGGTGTCTACTCACCAATCACACAACCCTTTGAAGCCAATTACACGTTCTTGATGTACTGGATTCGAAAAATGAAACTAAAACATTCAAACCTTGGAAAAAACATCAAGTGGTGAATGGTATTCAAGCCCATTTTCACATTATCTTGTACAGAATTCTTTTGTCATCCTTTACTGGATACATGTACACACACACACACACACACACACACACACACACACACACACACACACACACACACACACACACATATATATATATATACACACATAAATAACGAAGGAGCCTAATACCTATTGGGCTTGAGATACACAAGCCATAACAAAATGGGTTTGCCTTATTTGATTTAAATTTGTCCATTTAGAGTTAAAAATGCTTGATTATGACTTGAATCTTTGATCATTGTTTGTTGTTGAGTTTAACATTCATGATTGAGGGTTTATCTTAGCTAGAAGTATGTAAAATATGGATTCTGGTTTGTTCGATTAAGTTTACTAGTGGTGGGAATGGTGGGAGTGGACACTGGTGTTAACAATTAGGATTTATGTCAAGTAAGAGGAAGAAGAGAGAGATAAGGGTAAAAGTGTACTTTCACGTTGAGTTCCTCTTCCACACTCTTAAAATTGGCAAGTGTGGTTCCAACTTTGTGAAATCGGATGGAAAATGTAACTGTGCACAATGGTCCACAAAGCACACGGTGGTTATGTGCAGATATTTAAATATTAGGGGGTGTAACCGCACCCGACCCAAACCACAAGGGGTCAAAGTGAATTTTCCCCAAACAAAAAATCGCCTTAGTGATTTCATAATGGAATTATAAATGTGTGTGCAAATGAAGTGGAGTATAGAAGTGTGTCTGATGATACTTTAGTTTTGAAATTGACACGTGTCTAACTTTGGGGTTCTTTTCATGACCTGCAATTGGAGTTGAATTGATGAGAAAGAAGATTTCACAGTTGGGTTTGGAACAGGTGAATTGATCATCTAAGAATGCTACAAATGACAACCAAAAACCAAGTAATCACTTTAAAGTAACTTATCGATGTTTTGTGTGCTTTATTATCACATTGGTTGGAAAAAAAAAGGTTTATTTGATTGCATAATCTACCATATCTACAATGATTCACTTTTTATCGACTTTACAATATCAACTTAACTGTCAACACTGGTAAAAAGAATGGCAATTCTTTTTTTAATGTAGAATGGCATTTATTGTCCCATATAAATAATACCGATTATAGCAGATACGGCTGAGTTACAAAAGTTGATAGAAAGAGAGTTATAAGACCGTCACATTGAAATGATAAGTTATCTACAATATATCGAATTAAGGGTTACCGGACAGGATGTTGGCAGGAGTTTAATTACTTTATAGTATTAGATTGATGCAAAGGAATTTATTCGTATAATAGTGCAGCTATAGTGCTATACTATTATTGCAGTACATAAATAGTAGTTCATTTGATGTGATCTAAACTTTTTTCATTTCTACAAGAAACAGATTGTATGATATTACAAAACGTATAAGAAGAGATCAAAAGTTATTTTCGTATATTTTAACATAGCTCAAGTTTGCTCACACAATATTGCACACGCATTGCGTGTTAGCCGATTTCTAGATTTGCAATGTAACTATTCCAATATTTAACAGTTTTACAAGATCCTTGATACCAGTTTAAGCTTTTAAATTCGAGTCATTTAGAAGGTTACAAAGGACATTATGCTGTACTACAAATGTAGTACACAATTACAACAATTGGCAATGTAACTTTTCTAATATTTAACAGTTTCTTTGTCCATAGCAGTTTAATCTTCTGAATCTCTATCATTAAGAGCAATTTTTTGGAGATTAAAATATGAAGATCCAATGTCATAGAGTGATTGTACTTTACGTGCATATATGTTTAACTACTAGACAAACCCTACTTTGAGGCCAGTATTGGACAAGGTCCAACCTTAGCTACTACGGAAAGGCCTTGACAATCATACACCTAATGAAAAGTATTTGTGACTGAAAAAATATGAAGTTTCTAGGGTGGATGATACCATGGAATTTGTTATAATAGTGTGCATACGTTGTTATCGCAGTACATAAGCGGTTGATTTGATGTGACCTTTACTTCGTTGTTTTTCATTTTGCACAAGAAAAAGATAAAATGATATTGCAAAAGTAATATGAAGAAGTCAAAAGTTATTGTTTAACGTAACTCGACTTGCACACGCAATATTACATGCACACTGTGTGTGTCTTGATTTCATGATAGTGGTTTAAGCTTTTAAATTCAAGTTATTTAGAAAGCTATAAAAGCATTATACTGTAGGACAAATTCACTACAATTTGCACAGTAAGTATTCTGATAATCCCTCCGTCCCATAAAGTTTGCCCGCCACAGAGTCGAAGGACTCAAAAAAATGGACTTTTGTCAAGAAAAAAATTAATTTTTTTTGCACAAATTAATAGAGCAATGTTTGTTCTATTTTTTTTGGCAAAAAAACGACTTTTTTTTTTGTTTTGACAAAGAAGTATTTTTTTGAGTCCTTGGACTCCGTGCCGGACAAACTTTATGGGACAGAGGAAGTATTTAATAGTTTCTTTGTGCATAGCTGTTTAATCTTTCTGAATTCCAATCATCAAGAGAAATGTTTAGGAGATTAAAAGATGAACATTCTATTCCTATTGACGTAATCTGCCTGTGGTGGACAAGGTCCAACCTCAGTTGCTGCAGAAAAGCCTAAACATTCCCCTAGACCTGCACAACCGGCTAAACAATCCAATTGACAGAGTCCCATTTGTACATATGAAAGGTACTTGTGACTTCAGAATATTAAGTTTCTAGACATGTTCATATGGTAAAAGTATTAAACTTAGATCCTGTCTTTTCTTTGGATAAGTCAAACTTAGACCCCCTCAAAATGCACAAGAGGAGGTTTATTGGAACTGGTAGAGGTACCAATCAAGAATAGAAAGAAACCTGGCTTGTCTCACTATATCAAACTTAGACTACTGGAAATTTTTTTGTAAATTAAGTCTCACACCACATGAAGTGGATTTCCATTTTTGTTTTGTATATCAATCTCTCAACAGTTACTAGAAGAGAGCCCCTAACATTCCGTGCAACTCAGTAGATTGCATTGTACTTCTTAGTTATTCACATCACTTGCAATAATCCAGATTTTTGCAAGGTATAAATCATGCAGTTTTACCAAGAAAAGCATTCGTTGAGTAACGAAAATTGTTCATCCAACAAGTAAACAATCAAGTAAACTCAATCATATAAACCCATATTCAATCTGATTAGAATCTACTAAACTCCGAAGGAGGTTAGCTAACTGCTATTGACATAGCACAGAAAACTTTGGTTGTCTATAGTTTCCTTTGTCCAAATCAAAATATTGGGAATGAAATCCATTTTTTATTATTATTATTATGGTAAATTTGAGAATGAACTTATTTGGACAAAATCGTCATTACCAGTTTCAGGAACTCCTGGTCTGTTTTCAGATATCCATCCCTAACAGCCTCTTCCGTTGCCTCATTCCCTGTACGATTCTCGAGCATTTTCAGTATGTTGGAATGCAAATTCTCAGCTACGAATTCTGCTGCTTTTCTACCTCCATGCCCGTCGTAAACCCCGAAAAAACCCTACATTTCACCAATCTCAAATTAGATATCCATTTTATTGGTAAGTAAACTATTGCTTACTCTGCCATGTCACTACCTAGTTTAGAGCCAAACATTTTTTTTTTTTTTTTTTTTTTTTTTTTTGACAAGTAAATGAGTTTATTGCCAAACATACAATCAACCACCATAAAAACTTCACAAAATCGCAAAAAATCGGCTCCATACAAACACTCAAACGTATACCACTTTTAATTTCATGTGCAAACCCCTTAACAGCCCTACATCTCACCAATCTCAGTTTTGTTTTGTTTTGATGCATTTTCTTTTCGGACTAATCCCTTCAGCCCCTCCCCATAGCAAATTTAACGCGTTTTTTTTTTTAACGCGTTTTGTTTAATCTGCCATAAAAAAATTCCCAATTTACAGCCAAAAATTCAATTAAGACCTAAAATTGAACTTCCCTGACGAACACGAACAAGCATTTGCATATATGTTATATATTCACATTTTAATAATTTTGTGCGAGTAGTATACCTTAACGGCATCAGAGCAAGAAACACAAATCTTGTGGGTATCTTCCATGAATTTTTTCTTGCCTTTGACAGAGAAAACCCCAACTCCAGATCCGCTGAAGGAGACGGCGTCGTCGTCCCGAGGGGCGAAGTCTCTGAACGGGATTTCGCGCAGCACATTTGGGATCTCAATGGTGGGAGGTCTCTTTCGCTTCAGAGAAACAAGATTGGTGGGGGCTACCTTAGGCCCCGTTTGGCTATCGGGAAAATGCCAAGCAGAAGGTTGTTCTACGGCGGCGTCTTCGTTGATGGCTTCTGCTAACGGCGGAATGCTTGGCGGTGGCATTTTTGGAACAGACTGAAAGAGAAGGAAAATGGGTTCGTTTTGCAGGGAGAAGGCTCTTAACGGCTAGAAATGTAGTCGGTAAAGAAGAGAGAGGAGAGACAAATGGAAGGAGGTTACAAGGATTGGCACTGGTCAACAATTTGCTGTTCCGAACCGTTAGGGCTACACGGTCAAACATTTGTAACTAATCATTTTTTATTTGTGTGATCGCTTTGTGTGGAGCCCAATTATAGATTTGTAAAATTTCTTCACGGACGATTCCGTAAACGGGAGTTTGTCCGGACCAATTTTGAGCCGCACGAGTCAAAATACGAAGGGCTCGGATGTAATTTGTGCTTTGACCGGTAGGAATGAATACTTATCGATCAAAGTGTATCTAAAAATTTGAACCGTTGTGCAGTCCAAATTGGGTTAGTACAAAGAGCCTCTTCACGGAAGCTCCGTGAATAAGTTTCTCTCATTATAGATATACTGTTTGGTGTACGCGAGATATACACCAATTTGGTATGACTCGTTTTTGGAGTCCACTAGTGATGATCGTAGCCCTTCAATTTGTTTAAAATATTATTTTAAGGACTATGAAAAAATAAGTTCATTTTGATATATGCAATCCTAGCTTAATCAATTTATTTAATTTTTATGCCGTTGAATTTTAGGATCAAAATAGATCGAGCCTTTACCGGTATTCGAATGGGCTTACTTTACAAAAACTCTTAAAAATGTATTCTAAATGAACTGAATGACTCCGATCATTTGTATAGGATTTCAAAGTAGACCTCACACAATCTTATGTACATTTGATATGTATCAAATGGAGAGTACCCCGTAGTTGTTTGCTATTTTTGTGTTGGGGTTGTGGCGGTCCGGCGGAGGAAACTTTCAAAACTTGCAAAATGGCAGCTGCAAGAATTACAAAATTGAAAGTGTTAAGGATGACAATTTCAAGAGAACCAACGGTCAACCAAACTAAATCGAACTGATTGAACCGGCTTTTAATAAAAAAAAATTAACCGCGGTTATGATTTTGTTTTTAATTTGTAAAAACCAACGGTTGAGTTTTGATTTCGATTTTATAGGTAACCGCACCAAAATTGAATCGTAACTAAAAGTGAAATCAAAACTGAACCACAATAGCGCGCGTGCACACAGAACCATGTTTGTTCCTAAACTTGGCATGATAAAAACTAAATGACTCGATCAAGTAGATGAAACCCTTACTGATTTCCAAATGAGTTTATTTTTTTCCGAGTATTCTTAAAACCATGTTTTAAAGAAATTGAATGGCTCCAATTATTAGCGTGGAGCTTCGATTATTGTTGTGTCAAATATTTTGTTTCCCAAACTGTCCGAGGCTCTGTTTATTTAGCAGGGGAAACCTAGCTCATTACCGGCAAAGCCGTGATATCCCGCTGGGTACAAACCATTATTATAGTGTCACTCCTACCCTTTGTGGGCATTCACATAGTGCTCATGTGGAGCCCTCTTTCTCTGGTTGTCCCTCCTGGCGGTGGTTGACGACGAAGATGGTGTACTCACTCTCGAGTTATGCCTAGACCTGCACACTCAACACACCGTTAGCACCGGACTGGACCGTTTTAAGTCCAGAACGGTACTCCGACGGTCAAATAAGTCGGAGAAGAAGATGAAGTGTAGATTTAGGGTTTTGGAAAGAGTAATGCGTACCTTTCTCGATGATCCAGTCCCCCTTTTATAGGTGAGCCTTGGCTTGGCCTTCAAGGCCAGCTGTGCTCGTCACATGACTTAACCGTTCGGCTGACGTCACGATGACAAGCCCGGAGGAACATGCCGCGAACGCATGCTTCCAGTAGAATCTTGACACGTGTCATAACCGTTCGGATGACGTCACTTGTCATGATCACAGTTTGTTACGGGCACATGCCGCATAAACTGCTCTGCTGACTCAGCTTTCAACCTTTTGGAACATTCTAGAATCATAGAATCGGTTTTAGTTCATCCCTCGGGTATGCCCCGAGGTCTTTCGACTTCAATCCTAAAAATTCATTAACAGGCCAAGTGTATGTAAGCTCTCGGAGCTTTGCCGAGATGGTGGTCCGAAGCCCCACTCCGCTTCCTTCAAGCAAGTCGAATAATTTATCCGAAGAGTCCCTCGAGGTTAATCTTTCGTCGAGTAACAATGAGGTGTCTCTGAAAAGTGTACATGGCGCTCGTGTAAAACCGGACCCCTACAGCTCACATATTGAATTATCTTGAATCATTTGAAAGGAACGGAGGATATTAATAACTAGTGTCGATTTTTTCATTTTTAGCTGTCCCTTAATAAGTGCGAGTTTTGAAAAGTTAATGGATAAAAGTTTGTACAATTATTATTTTGCTGTTTTGAAAAGTTAATGGGTAAATTGTAAAGAGGTTAATGGGTAGAAGTGTAGGATATTTGGAAAATGAAGATAAAAGTTGATGTGAAAAGTGTAAAGTGGGGGTAAAAGTTGATATGAAATGTGTAATTATGATAATTCTTTAATAAGTTGAATTTACAAAGCAACGCATAAATGGAGGGAGTATATGTATGAATGCATAGCGTGCAATAAAAACTGTAGAAGAAGCCACTCACGGATTGAAATTGAATCCTGGGTTGAGAGAAATAAGGCAAAGCTTTTACGCCTGAATTTTCTGAGGAAATTTGGGTACAACCAATGTATTAAAAGTTGTACGAGCAACACTACCGTACAGGGAATGCGAATCGCCTCTCTCTCTCTCTCTCCTGTTGAGAGCCTCTCTCTCTACCCTTAGAGAGTAGCTTAGGGTTTATCCTGATCTCCTCCATCTCCCTCTTCCTCTCCTCCCTCTAATAGATCTCTCCAGGGGGTGGGGCGGTCGCCTCTTGCGCCCCCCGCTCCCTTTTTTCTTTGAACCACCACCATCCTTTCACCTCTTTGCCGCCTTCCACTGCCTCTTCTTCTCTCCCCGCTGCGTACCCCACAACCGACCCCTCACCTCCCTACCTCTGACCCCTTTCCGCCTCCTCAGATCTGGTGACGCAGAGGTGATACTATGGTGGCGGGTTCCCCCTCCGGCGAATAAATATCTCCAAATCTCGTAGGCGGCGACTTTGGAGTGTTGGGTTTCTCCCGGAGCAACGACTCGGCTTCAACTCAGAGTTTTCGGTGCGACTCGGTGTGAGTTGACTCGGGTGTTTCCAGAATGTTTTGAGTTTATGCCCAGTTTAGTTTTTTTGCTATTTTTGTTGCTTTCAATTAAGGATTTGGCTTAGTAGTTTTAGTCTGTTAGTTAAGCAGTAGAGTTTCATTATTTTCCATCTTCTTAAGCTGCGTTTTGCTTTGCAGTTGCGGCTCGGATTACCCTCCAAGTTTGAGGTTTGATTCTGTGGCCCGCCTTGGTTGTGGGTTGCTATCTATGCCTTGTGTCGAAGCATGTTCTTCCGACGGGCATACCCACGTCCAGAGCCTCGCGTGTCAGTGGAGGTTTGCATCGCTATTTCGTCTTTCAAATGGAGGCTTTGAGGACGGCTGTTGACGGAGATTTCCTCCCTCACTGGGTAATGAGGGCGTTAAGGCCTTAGCGGATTTCAATTCTCTGGGTTTGGAGACCGGGTCGTTTTTTTGTGGCCGTGAGGCTTTTTGAATCTCCATTTGGATTTCTTGTTATCTTGGATTTGGATTGCCTTTCTTAGGAGGCTGTGATAGGCGAGCAAAATGTTCACATAAGCGCCCCTAATTTACTCTTGTTAAGTCCATTTTTATTATTACTTAAGAGTACAATGTTTTGTTTCTGTGTTTTTATAGATATTTGGAGGCCTTGACGAAATAAAAAGCGAAGTCCAATTTAACTCGGCGTCGTGGTCAAATAAATCAAGTAAAACCCGTGGATCAAGCATGGCATGGAATTGGACCTTATTACTATACTCCTTACAGTACACGTGGTTGACAAATTGGTGGGAGGCATTATAACATATGCATGTATTGATGGGCCAAGAGCAATTGTGTAAGACTTTAATTAGACCAACAGTGGACCAGGGGTTAATGGGCTTCCTAATGAAATTGTCAGCAGCCTAATTTTATTATAACCAAAGGAGTCGGCTAGGGCTCTACGGGAAAAACGCATCACGGACATCAGTGGACTTGGGAAGCAAGAAACGTGGTGTGGCACATACCATTATAAAAAGGAGTTTCGGCCGTGAGGTGTGGAAGAGAATTGGTTTCGGCCAGAAGGCTTTTGAACGTGGAGTTCCGTACGGAAACAAGAAGTTGAGCAGCGATCTGACCATGGCAATTCAATCAACATCTTTTGATTCTCTTTTAATCATGGCCGGCTAATCATGTCTCTTAGGGTGTAGATGAAACCCTAACCAAGTAACTATTTTTATGTTAATTTTGGATTTTGATTATCGAAACGAGGGTTGTATAACTTTGAGACTTATTTTTATGATTCAATCTTATTCTTCCTATCTAGTGTTATGTGTTCGCTTTCTGTGATTGCAAATACATAGTTATGCAACAATTTTTCCTAGTGCATGAAATTGCGAATTAGGATAATCTATGCCTAGGGAAGACGAGTCGTGCCTAGATTAATTAGTTATAGAATCGAAGACGATTCGTGCCAACCGAAGATAGGTTATGCCCGGTTTTCAATCACATGCTATTTTCTTGTCGATCACGCTAGGGCTTGCAGCTTTTAGCGAGTGATTGTCGTTTCGGTAATTGATTTTCCTAAATTAATATAATTACTTGGTTGCGAAGTTAGGGTGGATTCAAAACCCTAAGATCCGTTTTTTCATATTATTTAATTCACAATCTTTCTTGCTTTTCATTATTTAGATAATTTTAGAAACCAAACTCAAATCACTTTTGCTCGAATTAATTTAGAAATCAATTGAAATAGTTGCAGCTTAGCCTTATAATCCCTGAGGACGATACTCGGAATACTTATCACTATTCATTTGAGTAGTAGTAATTATTTCGTTTTATTAATTATTTTTGGTGTGAAAAATGACCTACCAGGCTGAGTGCTTTCATCTTATACTCCACGTGTACTCGGACCTTGATGTTCGTTTTGTGAAGAGAGCATTACGCTCGTGTTAGGGTGGAGGCATTAGTTTCCTTTCATGCTTCATTGTATATTTCCTCTTCCTTGTATTTGCTTGAAGATCTTTGTAAGTGCCGAAGGGCATTTCATGAATATAACGATGAGTTTCAGATTAAAAATAAATGTACTAAAAGTTGAACCAGACCGATAACCTCGACCGGTCAAGATAAACCTAAGAACCGGTATAATTTCAAAACCGGCAGTTGAACCGACAAAATTTGAACTTCAATGCTACATTTATTTGCCATGTGTGAGGCACTGTGTCAGGCAGTATGAATGCACTTTACAGCCATAAGGACGAGAGAAAAACGGATCCGGCTGTGGTGCCCCAAAGTGGTATTGGGGCACCGGTGCCCCCAATTTTTCTGGGCCATTAGATCTCTTAAATTAATCCCAGCCATCCATTAGTTCCCTCCTCTCTCTCCTCTTACCGAGTGGGCCGGTTGGAAGAGAAATGGTACTGCCAAGATCGGGGCCAATTTGTAAAAGAATATCCCTGCACCTGCCCTTGTTTTCTCTCTGGTAAAGTGTCCACGTGGTTCGTTTTTTAAATTTTTTTGATGCGTGGAACATCTTGGGTACAAACTACAAAGGACCCTATAAAATATATGATTTTTTTTTGGTACTATAATTGATTTGGAGAACGATTTTGGCACTTTTATAATTTCACTTCAAAATTTATTTTTTAGTACTTGTGTTGTGTATATATTTTTTTAACACTAAAATACAAATTGTAGAGCGCAATTATCAGAAAATTGAGTGTCAAAATCATTATTCATTAATTTTCACACCCCAAATTGCTATCCCCACCCCATTTTTTGTCTTTTAGTAAAACTTTAACACAAGAAAATTTCATTAAAAAAAAAATGTGTGGATATTATTTTAGGGGTTTGTGGAAATCACTTCCCCTTTTTTTTAGAACGAAAATAGAAAACTGATAATTTATGAACAAAGAATGGTACAAATGGAGTAAGAACCTACTCAGTATTCTTCCTTTGGCACTTGATTAAAATTTTGTATAATTTGAACCAATTGTATAAATCACTCATTGATCGATGTCGACCAACACTACTGTTAAGTACTATATTGAGTAATAACATTGATAATATTAACCTAAATAAACCAATTCATTTGGCCAATTGTAATAACTACTACATTAAACAATTGTATCAATCACTCATTGTGATTAATCGCCCATCAAGCACTACCCAATGTCAACTACAGTTATTCATCATTACAATATAATGTCATTCGATTGCAAAAATTAATTTAATCTCTTGTTCTATATGCAAATCTAATGGAATAATCTAATTGTATTAAGTACTTTATCTTAATTCAGTGAAAGGTCCTACACATCTTCTTCCGTTAATTCATCTAGCTCTAACATCATCATCATCATCTTCTTTTGTTGATTCATCTAACTTACTATAATCATATGCATCATCATTGCTAGAATTGTCACCAATGTATATCACGTCATTATCATCCATCTTTCGGAATCTGGTAAAAAAGGACCATAAGTAGTGGTAAATATGACCTCGAATAGGAGAAAAAAATTCATACAGTTTGGTAACAAAATTACCAGTAACTATATTCCTATCTAATGGTAGATATTTCCATACAATATGGTAAGTATGACCTTAATAAATTGTTAATGTATCATTTGAAAAAAAAATGCATCTCATATTTGTCAAACTTAAAAAATGCCTACATTAAAATGCCAAATGTATCATTTGAGATCAAGATCTAGGATTGAAGCTTTCTTATTGTGGATAAACTTACATGGAGAAGCTCTTCAATTTGTTGTTCTTCAAATTTCCATGGCTTTTTGAATGAAGATCTAAGCTTTCTTGTGAGAGAAGAATGAAGATGTATGGAATAGTTGAAAAAACTTTCTACAATCTGATTGAGAATAATTTTGAGTAGTTTAAGGTAGGTAGGAGAAATTTAATTCCATTAATGGCACAATGTGTGGTAGGTAAGTAACAATTCAGACTTGTTGCACTTTTATAAAATGTCTTCAACTCTTAGTAGAATGACTCTGACTACAATCGATAATTGTGATTAATCGTCAATCGAGAACTACCCAATGTCAATTGCAACTATTAATCATTACAATATCACGTTAATCAATTGCAAAAATAAATTTAATTTCTTGTTTTGCATTTAAATCTAATTGAATAATCTAATTGTATTAAATACTTTATCTTAATTCAATGGAAGGTCCTACTAAATTATTTAATATTTATTACTTATCGATTTACCATTTTTCATTCAACATTTCTATTACAATTATTGTAGCATGTGTTTAAATAAAAATTATTTTTGAAAATTATAAAAATAATAAATGAATATCCCTTTTCACATGGTCATCATATATATATATAATAATTATTTAAAGGTAAATTATTTAAAATTATTTTAATGTAATTTAGAGAGTATTATTATTATTATACAATTAATATTTTTTATTTTAATAACCTTCGTACGGAGCAAGAAACGTGAGCTACATATTTCCTTGTTCCCAACGTACAGAGAGTTGGTGTGATAATAAATTCTATATAAAAACTTTTAGGGTTTATGTATGCAAGAGAATATGAAAAAATCCTTCCTTGTTGATTTTGTAAACAAATCATTCCGTAGCAATAGAAGTAAACTCAATTAGATTTTATATTGCTCCACTGATTCCATATAAATAAGACATTTAAAATATTTGTTTTCTTTTGTTATGCTGGTATGCAAGACTGGAATGGAAATATGTTAAAACTTTCCTTCTTATGGTTGTATTGGTATTAGAGAATGCAACAATTCCATGGAAAACATACCATTGCGAATTTTTGTTAGATTTTATTAAATAAAATTGAAGGTGTAAAGAATAGGGGACACTTGTCGCATACACGTTCCTCCTCACCAAAAGTCATTCTATAATAATATATAAAACTAGCATAAAACCCGTGCATAGATTAATAATTTTGATGATTCGATTAAATGACTTAATGTGATGAACTTAATTCTAATTAAATTACATAAACGTATGTAACTTAATGAAATAAAGTAATGGACGGTAATGCATAATCTTAAAAAATTCAGTCCAAAAACTTTAAATTAATATTATAAATATATCTTCCAATAGCAGCACCTTGGAGAGCTTAACCCCTCAACTACGACCAACCTCTTTCTACTGTTACTCTTGGATTAAGTAAAAGGAGGTCGATATTATGAATAAGGATAGGCAACACCTATTGCTTAGTCCACATAAGAAATCTGACACGTCTTGTTAACTGCATTTGTATGTCAAAACATTTCAACACTCTCAAATGGTTAACAAACATTCTTATGTATAATTGTGTCCTAAACTTCAAGAGATAACTTTAGTATTTGTACGTTGCTTTGAACATTCTTTGTACAAATAATATAGCAATACATAATTTGACCAAGTCTTAGTTACAAATACACTTGAATTGGACAAATATTGTTTATTGAGTAACATGACCACTGCAGCATTTTATCCTAGAATGACCCAATAATATCATGTATTGGAGTTCAAATATGCGTACAAACATAAAGATATGCCGCAAATATAGATCTTAAATGTTACTGTTTAGATTGAGTGATTCTTCTTCTTTTTTTCCCCTTGCCAAATTACCGGCTCTGAGAGCATTTCTTTGGGGACACCTTCTGTGATTTTGGGAGGAAAACAACTGGCAATAATTTTCTAGTATCTACTGTAAAAAAAAAAAAAGAATGGCACATGCAACAACAAATTGGAGTACTGTCATAATGAGCAAAAACAAAGAACAAAACAAACAATATACCATCAAACATCTTTTGCTCCAATACAGATGCCTCGTGTGTCTTCGTTGCATCTCTTCCTCTTTACTTGCTCTCAATTTCAGTATCTTTTGTATTGACAGGCAATTACATGATTGTTGCCTCTAGCCTCTAGGA
Source organism: Vaccinium myrtillus (assembly GCA_016920895.1). Taxonomy (NCBI): domain Eukaryota; kingdom Viridiplantae; phylum Streptophyta; class Magnoliopsida; order Ericales; family Ericaceae; genus Vaccinium; species Vaccinium myrtillus. Next base: position 14,627,236 of record CM029272.1, on the reverse strand, counting down.
AATAAACACAGCTGGTGTGAGAGAGTTGTTCCCTTATAAAACCCATGAATCATTGATAAATTTAACAGATTTTTTAATTTGAATTTTATTGTTTGATTTGTAAGTTGATTCTAGTCTTCTAGATATGATTGGAGTGGTTTTCGCATTTCCATCTAAATTAGGACAATTATACATGCACATAGGTGAGTTCTCCTGCAAATAAGGCAACCATCTTCATTTTATATGGAACTATTTATCAACAGGATTGAGCAAGATTTATCAATATTTCATTTCAAAAATATTTTCAAAAATATCAATAAGATTATTCAAGCGTGCACGGATAGACAAATTTATCTTTATATTTTCTTTCAACTAATAAGAAAAAATGTGATATATGCAATATTGAAGATTAAATTATACTTCAAGCGAAGACAACAAAATATGAGAAACTAAAGTTACTGGCCATCAAATGATCAAAAGAGTAGTACTCCTGCTCCAATTTAAACTATTTTTTTTAGTTATAATAATTAAATTACGACAGATCTCATGGAAATGTACCTAATATCACAAATAATCAAATTAATCAAAAAAATAATGTAAAAAACTCCATTGATTTTGAGAAAAAAAATAAAAAATTCATTATTAATACGCAAAAATCATGTACTCCAATTACATTCTTGTTAGGCTAATAATCCTTAGATGGTAATGAGCCAACAACCAGGGACAAAGTACAAACTTTAAGATGGGAAGAATTTTAAATCTAACCTCTGTCTTTTCTCTTATATATATGCATCTATGCAGCTTTGGATGTATACATGGGTAATAATTTAATTATATTAGAGTTGAATATATGTCTTCGTATATGAAAAACCCATCCAATATAGGTGTGCACTTAAAGTCTTAAAGCACAGTATCGTGCACTTTTTTTTTCTTTTTCTTTTTATTATGTTTGGAAGGGCAAAAAGTATTGAACACAATTCTAATGCATGAGAGACTTTGGAGTAACCAATGACCTACAATCTCACTTCATATACGTGCACAATAATAACACGAAAATTATAACTAATCGCACAAACAATTTTAACATACATGCGTGAGATTTTTTTACAATTGCAACGAATTTTAAGAAATAACTGGAAAAAAACAGTTCAATGTAGAATCGGCCTTTCTTCCAATTCTTTTTCCTTTGTGGAAGGTCACATAGTACTATTACTTTGATTCCTGTCACAACAAAGAGTGGATTCTAAGTAAACAAAAGATCTTCGGAAGAACTTCACAAATAATAATCGCAAGAACTCTTTCAAGCACTATGACAATATATTAAATATCAAATAGTGCCAACATATGTGCAGTTAGGAATCAAAACGGTCACTAATGGTATACTAAAATACAAATCAGAAAAGGGAAGAAACTAATTGTGACTTTTTAGCATCCATTGTTTTTCCTATATGTCAAATTTGATTCCTTAGAAAGAGAAAGAGAAGATAAATCAGAGCCATTTGAATTTGAAAATTATAGTAATTGCTATTTTAGAGTCGGGTAGAATTGTTATTGCATAATTGATTAAATCTATTATCCAATCATAGCATAAAAATCTTCTATTCAAATACGGCTATGAAGGGGGACAATTAAGGTAAATTTTAAATATCATTTAACGTATTTATGGATAATATTTAAGAGTGGTAATAAGAGTAATGTTACATGTGCTAACGAAAAACTCCAATGACAATCCAATTAAACTATGCCACTTGTCGCGCTCTGGCTCTTCTCACGAAAAGTCATTCTGCAATACTATAATAGATTTTATTGCATAATTGATTAAATCTATTATCCAATCATAGCATAAAAATCTTCTATTCAAATACGGCTATGAAGGGGGACAATTAAGGTAAATTTTAAATATCATGTAACGTATTTATGGATAATATTTAAGAGTGGTAATAAGAATAATGTTACATGTGCTAACGAAAAACTCCAATGACAATCCAATTAAACTATGCCACTTGTCGCGCTTTGGCTCTTCTCACGAAAAGTCATTCTGTAATACTATAATAGATTGGCTAAAAAGTGAGGAGAGAGAGAGAGAGAGAGAGAGAGAGAGGAATATTCTAATTTAGGGTATATTCTTTGTATTTTTTAAAATAAAAATGGTCTGATGGCTACAACTTAATATGATAATGGATCTAATGGTGTAGTACTTAGTTTACCGCCAAGACATTTTGTTAAAAGAAACCCGTTCTGTTTTATAATTAATGCATTATTGAATACATGGACAGACTCATCTACTAAAAGAATATCACATGCATAGTTATCTGTTATATACTCTCTCTGCCAGGATTTTTGTTAGTCCATTTTTGAAATTCGTGTCATTTTCTAGTGCTTATATCTCTCAATTTATTATGGTTTTCATGATTTTACGAACTTTATACTATAAAACTATTGAGATCAATGAAACAAGATTTATATAGCATATTTTTTTTAATACATATTAAAAAATAGAAGCAATTAAAAATGACACAAATAAGGATACGTTTGGTCAACGCTCAACTATTTAGTAGTACTAAAGTATATGGGAAGCACGGCACCTAAGGAAGGGTGTGGACCGGATCCATTGAGTCAGTGCCCAAAGAGAATGTAAATTGACCACGTCACCTAAAGTCACGTCGACCGTACATGTTGGTCAATATTTTACTACATACCATTGTTGGTGACATGCTGTCTCTCTCTTTTGTCATGTGTTTTGGGTTGGGTGGTAATTTTTACACTTCTTTTAACAAAGGAGTACATTTTTCCTTGTTTTATGTATTCTCTCCGTCCTGAATTTTTTTTCCATTCTAGGTGTATGTGTGTCATTTTTCAATTGTCTATATATTTCAATCTATAATATGGAATAATATTTTTTTATAATTTTGTTTAATGGAACTTATCGAGAATCATCAAACGACTATATTGAACATATACAACATTATTATACATTAAAAAATATGAACATTTTTTTGAGTTGTCATGAATAGTGAAGGTGGACAAGAAATTGGGGACGGAGAAAGTAGCAAATACGTAAAAATTCGCTTATGAAAATGAGACTCACAGGACTTTATCCTTTCAAGGAATGCATCTGCGCAAAACCTGTCAACTGTTCATTTATTCAGACAAAAATAGAATGCATTTATAAGGTTAGGAGGTATGAAAATCATTTTCCTTTTGGTTAACGATCAATTCTAAAGTGGAAAGACTCTCTATTTGGACAGTGTGGTGTCCTGAATCAAATTAATCCTTTGAGTTAATTCTTTTCCATAGTCGAAGATGAATCTGTCTCTCCTGGTGCTCTTGCACAAGTAACGCCTGTCGTTAGTGCCAAACCTAACCAGAATGTGGCCGGGGATGACACTCCGACGGTCTAGTGAGATACTTAGAGAGAAGTACTAAGAAAGTAGAGAAAAGTGGAATGATATTGAGTTGTGTACCTTTTAGGGTTCCATCTCATCCTTTATATAGGCTCCCCTGACTTAGACTCCAAGCTCAGGTGTAGATCGGTCATTTGGCTCGGATGACGCCGCGCTACGTCACGAGCCAAGTTTATTATGATTGCATGTGCAAGCTACGAATCATTTCATGACACGTGTTATAACTACTTGAGAGTCGTCATGACGACGTATGAGGGGTACCGCTACATGTATGTGACTTGTCACGAGCTAGTCATGCACGGTAACCGCCTTCTGCATTCCTCACGAGTCACATTGGGTTTATCCGGTTTGGGTGACTCGTCCGCATCAATCTTGTCTCCGCCGAGATGCCAATTCTCGCCGGTTCGTACCATCTCGGTCTGGTTCTTTGAGCTCGAATGATGGTTCAGCCCACGTAACTAAGGGATGGGCTTTGCTTCGCTTGATGATTGGGCCTTTGGTCCGAGCCAATCTTGACCCACCTGATCGTTTCCGGCCCACTAGAATAACCCTTCAATCTGAGACGTCACATGACTCCCTGAAATTGTTGTGTTTGTTGAAAAACCTAAGCCGTTCAATATCCTTAAAATAAATTTTCAATAGTTATAAATACTTGATCGAACCTTTCAGTTTTTCATTCAAAATTTAGGATCTTAAGTACTGAATGAATTTTAAAGAAAAGTTTGATAATTGTGTGCTCGGTATCGTAATGATCTGAATAGTAGATGTTCTAGGGCTTGTTGATAAGAGCATTTATTAAAAAATTATCTTGATCCGACATCGAAAGGTATCAAAATGGCACAATTTTTTTAAAATATGAATTAAATCAATATCTATTGATGTCTGATCAAGAAAACCTATTTAATGAATACTCTTCTCAATAAGCACTACAACATCTACGACTCAGTTCACAATGATACTAGACACACAATTACTAAATTTTTTTCAAAAATTCATCCTGTACTTAGGGTCAAAAATTCAGAATGAAAAATTGAAAGGTTCAATCAAGTAACTATAATTATCTTATTGAGCTGATTTTTTACAAGACCAATACATCGGAAAATAATTTTGAAGTTATTGAATGGCTCGGATTTTTTACAAGACTAATCAAAAAATTGAAAGGTTCGATCAAGTATTGTAATATTTGGAAAGATTTGTAGATGATTAAAATAAAAAAGTTGTTGAAAGATATTTAAATTTTTTTTTAATGGAGAATGTTTAAACATTTTATCTTCTTGTTACTCTAATTATTATATTTATGATTTTTTTTCAAAGTTATATTTGAAAGGTCACCTCCTGTGTAGATTCCTGGGCATTGGTGTAGTTGTTTTTTTCTTTCTTTTTTGCGTGTAGCGTGGGGTAGTCCAATAAGTCCAGTTTGCCTACGAACCAAACATTGGGGATAAGATGCATATATATGCCCAATAGCAAGCAAGTCTTGCCCGGATAGGTGCTGAACAAGAAGAAGACTTTTAAAATTCTCCTCACAAGCCCTCCATCCATGAGAGAGTTTTACATTAGAGATAGCCTAAACATTAGGCAAATTCTAGATTAGTTGTTTTGTTGAGCTAAATGCTCCTGGCCAAACTCCTTGGCATGACTTTGTTGACTCTTTGATTTAGTTTTTATATATTTTCGAAGTACCAAAAAAAAAACAAGTTCGCAGATAAAAAAAGAAAAAGAAAAAGCAAGTACATGTTCACAAGTTTAAGGAAAAAGGCTACAATATACGCCCCCTATTTGGGTGTGTATCATACACATCCCTATAAAGGTTAGGAATTTTTTGCAAAAGTTTCAAATTTTTTGTAAAAGTTATGATTTTTTTTTTTGTAAAAGTTACGAGACACACCAAAATGTTACGAATCATAGAAAATGTTACGAATCATATTGCTGGAAAGTTATGAAAAACTAAAAAATGTTACGATTGCCAATGAGGTGGCACAATCTGGATCATACAATAGATGCATATGGTACACCCAAATAAGGGATGTGCATTGTAGCCATTTCCCAAGTTTAATCCCTTTGATAACTACAAAAAACAGCTACTAGTAAGATATTGGATCATGAGACCGACGGAGTACTATCTATATTATAACAGAGAGCGGTTACCTTCTCCTACACATTAAATGATTGGAATTGAATCTCTTGCCTAATTACAAGGCTTTCCCAAAAAGAATTTTGTAATAAAAAAAGAACACCAGTGAAACGGAGAAAAAAAAACCTCACATTAACAAGATCATGAATCCCACAATTTGAATCGGGGAAAAAAAAAACCCCACTATCACCGATATGTACGTTAAAAACAAACCTTGGACGACGGCGTACGGTGGCGGCTATGGTATACTGGCTGACGTTTGGAGATGCCCTTGCCGCTTCTCACCGTGATCTCACCGAGGAGGAAGGTGATCCAATGGTTTTGGTCAAATCTACGGTGGTGGTGGTGGTTATGTCTGGACCAAGTTTCTACCATGGGGACAGAGGATTGAAGGGTGTTAGGGTTAGAGTTTGGGGAAAGGGAAATGAATGAAATTTGGGGAGGAGATTGTGGGGATCTGGAGAGTATAAGAGAGAGAAAGATAGAGTGGATGTAATCCCTACAATTAAGGTAACAATAATCGGCCATTTTCATCTTGTTTGGCAACATTTTGATAGCCTGATGTTGAGCCCATTGCTGCCATTGGCATAGAGATATGGACGATGCAGGATGACATCTTGTTTGGCAACATTTTGATAGCTACCACAGGAGATTCCGAACCAGCCATTTTGGATTATTTGAATAGCTGATTGCCCTATTAAATAGCACTAAAATAGGACGTCAATCTTTCAGGGATCATAAACTACTATTATATAATATACTAATATAATATAATACATTAATAAAATACATAATAGGGGCATAATGGTCCTAATTCAAATTACAGGATTGAATCATAAAGATTCAAAAGCTATAGGGTTGCATCCTAATGGTATTATTGAGAGAGGATGACTAATTAAATTTCTCTTATTTTTTTTGGTAATAAAAAGGACTGTTACTTTGCTCAACATATATTAACTTTACTTTACAATCTTGGCTTTCAATCGAAACGTTGAAATCAGACGAAGGATTCACAAATGGGTTAATTTTTAAATTTTTTTTTTTGGTATGTCTAACATTTATTGAGACATTGGTTATCTTCTCAATTCCCATATATATAAACATGCTCTACTTCGGGTCTTGCATGTGACAACACAATGGAGTTTTTTGATTAGGCAAATTTGGGAGGACACATAATGAGTTGCTATTTATTGAGACAATTTTAGATCATTATATTTACGTAAAAGTTACGAAAACTGAGCTGTTTTATTATACAGATACCTAGCAATGTTTGTTCATATTTTCCTAAGCAACATGGTAAAACTTTTTTAAGGAGTTTTTCTGATTCACTTCCTAATTATTCTTGTTCAATTTTCTAATTATGGGAACAAGGTGAACAAAATTGACGAAATATTACAATTCTCAAGAAGTTTGACTATTCTGATATGAGCCAAACTTTGGCTAACATAAAGTTGGTACTCATTAATCATTAATTAGGACTCTTTCAAGTTTTAATTCATAATTAATTTTTTTCCCAAACACATTGACCAAAACCAATAATGTGGAAGCAAATCATAGACCAATTTATGTGGTTTTGAGATCAATTCAGAAGATCCCACCAATCAGTCAATCACAGGAGTTAATGAAGCAACCAATTTTCCAACTTAACTGGGTCCTGAAAAACAAGAAAATGGCAAGTAGACGAATTTTCCAAATTCCATTCAAACCCACAGTCTTTGGACGCCCTTTCCCTCTCTCTCTCTCTCTCTCTCTCTCTCTCTCTCTCTCTCTCTATATATATATATATATATATATATAATCCACTGAAGGAAAGATATTTCTTTGCCTCGAGAACCTCACGAGAAAATCAGACATTCCTTTTCCTGGGGAAAAAAAAAAGTTCTATTCTTTCAGTTTATATTCTCTTTTCCTTATACAAAAAGTTCCCATATACTACATGTGTGTGTGCGAATAAAAAATTTGTGCACACACACAGAAGAGCCGATCAAGAAGCTTGTGAAGGGTTGGAGCAGCTTCTCGACCCTCGTTTCTTTGCCCAGATTTTCTGCTCGCTGGAACAGTAGTTTTCTCGTGATTCCTGGTCTTCTACAACTGCCCAACAGGTATATATGTATATGTATGTTTATTTATATTGCATATATATCCATATAAGTCTACACAATTGATATATGTTTGAATATGTGGGTAGTATTAATGGGTTGTTTTGGATATGTTGTTTGATGAATTGCAACGGCTGCTCAACAATTTAGCTGTGGTGGGCTTATTTGTCAATTTGAGCTAGCTTAGTCTTTCTGCAAATTTGTTTCTAAGTTGTTTGCGTTATCTTTGGAATTAGGTAAGACCGCGGTCCGTATTAGCTAGAATACTCTGATTTTTGGTTGACTGTGTTTTGTGAAGATAATTTAGTTTGTAATTGGGTCGAAAAACATAAACCGTGGCATGCCTTTGGAAGTACCCAGTTGGGGAATTTAATGTGGGATGCTTAGGTTTGTACTTCATAGGTGCTAAAGAACTGCAATTTTCCAAAGGGAGCACATGGGTAGTTTCTTGCTTGATTATGGAAGTATTGAGGGGTGGAACCACCTTTGACTTTGTGGCCTTTGAAGTAATCCATGTGAGTCTAAAAAAGGTTATTGTTGATAAAGTAATCCCTTTGGCTTTTGTGTTTTTGCATTGATGATTTCGCTTATGAAATGAATTAGGAAGACGAAAGAGGGATTAGGATAGCGTTGGCTTTACAGAGCCGAATTCCGAGACATTGGTTGTTCCTGTTCAAAAAAAAAAGAAAAGGAATAAAGGCTCCAAATAGCTCTCTGGGCCGGTGGATTTCATCATCTTGGTTCTATGCCAAATCTTGATTTTTTGTTTGCTGATATTAGCTTTCTGATGCAATTGGACTTGGATAGCAACTTTTGGTTGTGATCTGTCATTTGAAGAATCATTAGTGAAATTGACTCCAAAAGATTTAGTCCCTTGAAATTGTACCCTCTATTTGAGATTTGAGTATGAAACCTTTTTAATCTATTTAGTTGGGTATTTTCATGTGGCTTATGTGCGTTACTTAATTGTATCTTTACATACAAAAATTCATATTAGTTCAAAAAATGTTGTTGCTATTACATATTCAATGTTTACTCTGCATTCTTTCAGGTCTTATCTTTGTTGTACGTTGGCTATATTATTTTCTTCTGGAGTGGTCCCTCAGAATCTGCTGGGTACTGCAAATTAGTTCTTGGAGCTTCTTGTTGTTTTTTATATAGACCAGGAGACCATAAATAGATGGGAATTCTTGCACGCAGGTTTGGAACTTCGGTTGACTTTGAAACTTTAACTGAGCTAGAAACTAAAGTAAATGATGGCATATGCGATAGGACTTTTGTTTACGTGCCATTACTGTCTTGTTGGCTGCAGCGCAGTTTCTAGAAAACCAAACGAGGGCATGAGGCTTATCATAACAACTTTTGTTGGAATTGCTTTTGGCTTCTTGATAGGAGTATCATTTCCGACGCTTACCTCAACAAAGGTGCATGAGAAATGCTCTTTTTCTGCCCTCATATTTCAACATCTATCCATTGTTGCCATGCGATTTTATGTTTCTCTCTTATACTCACTCTCCAGGTTGAAATTTTGTTTTTAAAATTGTAGTGTTGTAATTTTTGCAGCTGAATGTTCCATCCCAAGATCTTCAGGGTAAAAATTCTGGGCTCTCAACTCACACACTTTTGAACGCATTCTCTGCTTTGAAGGATAACAAAGACACATCCATTGAAGAAAAAAAATTGATTAATACTTCTAAGGTATATTTTGTCTTCTTGGTTTGCGAGTTCTCTTTTCATGCATGTTAAAAAGTTTATTTGTCCACAAGCATTTCGAATTGCAATGTCGACAATTTTCTTCTAGTATTTGTCTTTCATCCACTTATTTTCTGGATATAGAACTAGGAAAGACAATTGTTCCATTAATCTATATTATAAAACAGATTGGTTTTCTTTGAAAATGTCTAGGCAAATAAACAAAGTAATATCCATGGCTGTGTGATAATATTATCATGCTAAGGTTGTAGCCGTTAGATCATTGCATTCTAAAAAGATATAGAGAATATTCTCCTAATAAATCTACCCTCTCTCTCCTCTCACTTTTAGGCAATGTATCCTTATTTAAATGTTGCCTTTTATGATCAAATCAGAAAGCTGTTAAAAATTGTAATTGATGCTATGTAATCACATTTGACGGGTATAGGAGTCAGGTTGAGCGCGTAGCTTGAAGTTGGGACTGTATTACGTTCATGCCTTTAGGCACGGGTATCTAGTTCTGTTATGGCATATATCTATACCAATTATCCATGAGTGGAGAGGCTTGATGCGGGAATACACCACACGTATGATTCCTAACCCTGGTACTGCACGTTGAGAGGTAAACAAGGATTCAAAGCATAGGGATTGCAAAAAATAAAGTGCAGTTATTCTACAAACATAGGGGAAATAACTTGGTATGTTAATACAAAGTTAGTCTTGTCCAATAGCACTCTGAAAGGCTTGCTCTAATACCATGTTAAAGAGTTCGACTCACAACCTAATTGCTCATGTGGGGACTTCTTCGAGTTAAACCTTTTGGACCTTCTGGAAGGGGGCGAAGAGTTGGAGAAATGGTTGGACCTTGGCTGTGCCCTAATGTGGTCACCTGAGAAGATGACTTGCACGAGAAGCACCCGCGTTAGCGCCTAGCCCGGACGGTGGTGGTCCGGGAAGGACTCCGACGGTCTAGTGAGTGACCGGAAGTAATGAAAGTGACTGGAAATGGAAAAGGTAACCAGAAATATAGAGAGAGAAGGTGTGAGTCTCGAGAGAGAGTGCATGGAGAGAAGGATCCCCGATGAGCTAAGTGAGCTCTCCTTTTATAGGCAAAGTGAAACGTTCTCACTAAGCAACCCGTGTCCCTCACGCGCGCCACTCGTACCTGACAGCACGCGGGAGGGTCATGAGTGCCTCGGGCAGTCCTGCTGCTTCGGCTGACGTCATGCCCTAACACACTCGATAAGTCAACTAACCAAGGATTGCTTCCCGATTCGTCACGTGGTGTGTCAGACGCCACATGCACGACGTCTTGACTCCGCCCGACACCACATCAATCACATCTGTCTACAGTCACATCAGTCAATGCCCTCCTCAGCTAAAGCTTCTGGAGCCGTTGTTGTTCGGCATAGCATGGAGTCCCCTGGGCCCACAGGTCCAACGTCAAGGGTCACCACAGAAGCTCACCGTCTCGGCGAAAACGGGATGTCAAGAACACACCCGTTTGGGGTCGTTCAAGGCATCGCCAATGCCCACCGGCTCGGCGGATGCCCCCTGCGACATGACCGAGACCGAGACACAGCTGCTTTCCCTTCGGTGAGGCCTATGGCCGAGGGCGCTACTATAGATGGAGCCTCTGTTTGTGCTAGGGCGGGCACGAATCCCGCCCTTCGGCATGGTTGCTTCGTCTGGGACTTGACGACTGGCTGTCACACCCGCCGAAGCGTGCAACCTTGCCGAGTTGTTGTTCCGTCTCTTACACACGGCACTCGGCCATAGTTGTTTGGCCTAACCTTAATTATTCCAGACCAACTCGGCCATTGAGGGGTTGGGAGGAGCCGAAAGCTGGACCCATGACCCCCTGGGACCCTCAGCTACTACTCTCACAGTCATATATTGGTTTTGGGGTTCACAGTTAAACAATTTGCGACAAGCTTGTTTGCATTGAAGCAATTTAGCTTTTACAATTACCTACACATTTTCATCCTTAATTTTCCATTTTGCTTGCATATGGAGCAATTTTCTGTTTCCGTTTCACAAAATGATGTAGAAAACTACCCCGAAAGGTTGAGCAGTTATATCCATTTTTGACATGGGCTGCTTCCCTATGATCCTAATGCAGATTTGGGTCCCATCAAATCCACGAGGTGCAGAAAGATTAGCTCCAGCCATTGTTGCAGCTGAGTCAGACTTCTATCTCCGCAGATTGTGGGGCTTACCTAGTGAGGTGAGTCTCTTCTTTTTCAACCTTTCCCTATTTTTTTTTGGTTATTTTTATTGTTATTTGAACGGAGTAGAAACATATTATAATCTTTCCACTTGGAACTTTAAGTTTTTCTGGTTATTTTTGTGGTGATATGGATTTGTTTCGAACAGTTGTTGCAGTTATATCTCTCGGTTTTCTTTTCTTTTTTGGTAAATTTTAGGGACAGAGAATGTGCAAAGCAGCCATATTGTGTTGTCTTGAAATGAGAAGCGACAGTAAGGGCAGTCATGTGCATGTCAATGAAAAATAACGAGTACGAAAAGCATGAATTCATAAATTTTGATGAATAACTGCCTGTGAGAATCTGATCTGTACAGTGTTCTTTGCCTTGTAAGATTTAACAGATTGAACACTTGAAACAACTATCCAGGCCCGTAAAATAGATTGAATAGTAGTTTAAATATAGCACTACGGTAAACCTTACACCAATCATTAGACAATACCAGGAACACGAAGGAATGGAATCCTGGAATGATATTCCATTCTCTACTTAAATAGCTGGCACTAATCTTTATGTGTTTTCATGGATCCCCTCTAGTTTAACCTCCGACGATGAAATTTTCAGGATGTGGTAAATTGTCATTTAAACTTTAGATTGTTTGACCCTGTTGGCTTTTGCAGGACTTAACTATCAAACAGAAGTATCTTGTGACATTCACAGTTGGTTATGGTCAGAAAGATAACGTGGATGCAGCAGTCAAAAAGGTTTCTCTCTCTCTCTCTCTCTCTCTCTCTCTCTCTCTCTCTCTCTCTCTCTCTCTCTCTCTCTCTCTCTCTCCACTAAATATGCCTTTCTTGCCCTGCTCCACTGAAGTCTTTCTTACAGTTCTCAGGCAACTTCACAATACTTCTGTTCCATTATGATGGCCGAACAACTGAATGGGATGAGTTTGAGTGGTCGAAGCGAGCTATTCATGTGAGCGTGGCAAATCAAACAAAATGGTGGGGAATTACTGGAAATTGGAATGGAGTTTATACTTATTTGTACTTCTGATAAGCATATGTTCTCTAATATCCTGCTTATATGTTCTGCTACTTCAAATTTTGAAGGTGGTATGCGAAAAGATTTCTGCATCCTGACATTGTGGCTGCATATGATTACATATTTATCTGGGATGAAGACCTTGGTGTTGAGCATTTTAACGCTGAAGAGTGAGTTTATTAACGGCCAAGAAATGTCATGTTTATGACAGTTCTAAATCATCTGATTTAAACTTTCTTGTATCCATTATTTGTTCAATTCCAGGTACATAAGGCTTGTGCGAAAGCATGGGTTGGAAATTTCCCAACCCGGTTTAGAGCCTAGGAATGGGCTAGTATGGCAAATGACGAAGAGAAGAGGGGATCGTGAAGTTCACAAGTAAGAATGATGGGAATTTTATGCAGCGGCTCTGTTTGGTGGTTGTTATTGACTTCCTTCAGTTAAAATTTTCAACTGATTCAATGACATCTTCTCCTTGGTCTTTTGTTTGTCTTTATTGTAACCAGAGAAACAGAGGAGAAACCGGGACGATGCAACAACCCACTTATGCCTCCTTGTGCAGCGTATAACTAGTCATCATTAGCATTATTAGTTCACGTTGTCTTTATTCCAGCCGGATCTGCTAATGGAGCCTGATTCTTTTTCTGTCTTTGGGACTGCAGATTTATTGAGATCATGGCACCAGTGTTTTCTAGAGATGCATGGCGCTGCGTGTGGCATTTGATTCAGGTTTGGAGTCTTTCATAAATTTCAATTATGCAACTCAGCTCTACCTAACACGCTTATTTGCTTGTTGCTTATTATTAAGCAAAAAGCAATTAAGCAAGCAATCCAAATGAGCCTTTTAGGGATGTAAACTGTCAAGTCCTCGATTTTTCCTCTCCTTGTTGTACTGTATGTTTAATGCGATATGACGGGCGTTGTAGAATGACTTGGTCCATGGATGGGGTTTGGACTTTTCCCTTCAAAAATGCGTAGAGGTCAGTAACTCTTTGTCCCCTTTCAGATTTATCTTTTTTTTTTTTTTCACCACCACGAATTGGTTCAACAAAAAAAATATTATCCATGGCGTGATGAGTAGATTTATCTTCTCTTCTAATCAGCCGGCTCATGAGAAAATTGGAGTTGTAGATGCTCAGTGGATAGTTCATCAAACGTTTCCAACGCTTGGAAACCAGGTAAAGTTGAAAGCATTGGTCAAGAATCAAAGATTTATGCAAACTCTAACACACATATTTTCATACTTCATATGCACATATATACATGATAATCCGTAACTCACTAACCTTCTCTCTATTGGCAGGGCCAAGCAGAGAACGGCAAGGCACCTTGGCAAGGGGTATTTTATTTTATTTCTCATCTTACTTTCCTACTTTTAAATTTGCTCATGATTTCACTAATTTTGACATTTTTTTTTGGGTTCCTCTGCTGGCAGGTCCGGGAGAGGTGTAAAAGAGAGTGGTCGATATTCTCCAACCGGTTATTGAATGCAGAAGAAGCTTACTACAAATCCATGGCAAGTGACCCTTCAAATTCTACGGGTCAATAGTTGTGGGCTGGATGCAATCACCACCATCATATTACTCTGGTCTTTAGTGTTGCATTTGTAAACCTATATAGTTGATTAGTATAATTGCTCGAGATCATAAGCGCGGGGGAATTCCTAGGTCGAAGGATGCAGAAGAACGAGCCATCTGTTGCAGACGGGATGGCCGGAGGTGAAATTTTATCCGTGTTTACTCAACTAGCCATAGAATTGTTCCAAATAGTTTGAATAAATACAGTGGTTGAAATTATTATTATTAGTGGTCAAATATATTGATCAACAACGGTTGCGAGACGGAGCTGAAAATTCTCGACCCATTATTGAGGTGATGTTTATGTGTTTGTTTGTTGGCATAATCAATGAGCCGAACATGTTGAGCAAGATTGTTGACCACCATCTATTTGTGGTGGATCGGGCGATCAGCAATGAACATGGCTTTCGGTAAGAGCAAATAGCTCTCATATGATGAGACTAAATTGGATGCAAATGATTTTCATTTTCGATACCATTTTCATGGGCAGAATAGACTGAATGGTGCTTTATGAGATTTTCGAATTTTATTTTTATAGTTTGTGACTTTGTGTATGTACTCAAACCTTTGAGTCAACTGAGCCAAAAAAACAAAAAAAAAACCTTTGAATCAAACTGTTACCTTTGAGTTATCTTGTGAATCACAATTATAGGATATAGTATTCAGAATTACTTACTGAGCTTGGATTCTTTACCCCGTGGAAAACATTAGGCTTTTCAAGCAAACGGCACATACAATCGATCTCTTTCCTCAGAAGGGTGAAGAAAATCAACAGGAGAGAGACAAAGAATCGAGGTCTTGTATTGTGTAGATTGCAGAGAAAATTCAACGAAGGAGAAGGAGGTTCATCGCTTCTCTGTCTTCTCGATTTTCCAGGAACTTGATTTGCTTGAAGAGAGAGAGAGGAGAGAGAGAGAGGAGAGACGTTTGATGCATTTGTGAAGAGGGAGGAGTCGAGCCTTCTGGATTTTTCCTATTGATACCCGAAAATGTCCTCCCATTATGCACCTAAATATGACGTTGTTTTGACAAAGTATGGCCATATGGGGGTAAAAATAGCAAAAGTGGACTTATTGTCCCTTGCTTGTCTATATACAACCAAAGTTCGTTTACAGATTCTTCTAAGTTCCAAGTAGTTAAAATCATTTATTTGAATAATAGGTTGGATTCTTTAATTAGTGCTTTTTTATTAGAGTTTTGATTAGGGCTTTTTGATTGAGAGTTTAGGGTTTTTTAGACACATATGTTGATATACAATATGCTAATATTGCATAAGGTGAAAAATTGTATAAGGTGAAAACTAGTTTTGTATTGTTGTGCTACGCTTTAAATTTTTGTTAAGCTTAGTAGAAATTGGTGCCCCCACTGTGGGAAATTCCTAGATCCGTCCCTGGTACACGGAGCAGTACCAAGGGGTGCAGGACGGCCCCGCCCCCTGCACAACTCCAAGTATCTTCTATTCTCCCTCCGTTCTAAATTGTTGATCCTACTCTCTTTTTTTTTTTTACTATCCCAAAACATGCATATATATATGGTCATTTTAAAAAGTTAACAAAGAAAAGTGTGTTCTTCTTTCTTTTTTTAGTATTTTTCATAAAAAGTTGGATTCACAAAGTAGGAGCAACAGTTTGGGATGGAAGGAGCACTAGTTTTTCAGGTTAATTAAGAAAAATTTCATGGGATTGGCCCTTAAAAGTCCCTTAGAGGGCAACAAATTCTTAAAATTTCTATTAGTGGGGTAAAAACTCATAAATTTTCAAGTCATGAATAATTTTTTAGGCTGTTTTTATTAAATTTAATGGTGGCTATGCACATGCACACAATATCGTCTCTTATTCGGATCTCCCAAGTAGAGACAAATGCTTACAAAATATATATATTTTTATGAATATGAAAATACACATGATTCGGCGCCTGCTTGACTCCACTCTGGACACCCATAGACGTGGTGGTGCTTGTGTTTTAGAAAGCATACACTGATACACCGGTGGCTTGCTTTTGGAGGTACCCAGCTGGGGAGTTGAATTGGGATGCTTAATTAAGTTTGCATTTCAAGTCTTCAAAATGGTACATGGTACGTACAGAAGTACAAAACCTTCAAAATGGAAGCACATGGCTAGCTAGTAATTTCTAGCTTGATTATGAAGTCACCTTTGGCTTTGGAAGAGGGTATTGAGGGGTTGAACCACATCTCGCGTGTCTCGGTGGCCGTTGAATTGATCCATGTGAGTCTAAAATGGGTTGCTAGTGCTACTTTAATTCTGGGTTTGAGTAGTAGTAAATTAAGGCTTTTGTTTTCAGCATTACACAAATGATCCCGAGAGAAGGATTAGAATAGCACACTGGCTTTACTGAGCGTCTGAGCCTAATTCCCCGACACTGGCTGCTGAATCTTGATTTCTCGGGTAACAACTTTTATCTGATCCTATTGCAGCTTCATCGAAATTTTCATAGCTATAGTAAATATGTTTATCTGCTCCAATTATTACATTCCAAATTCTATAATCTCCAGCATAATAATTTGAAGATATAAGTTTAAATCTGTATCCACAGCTATCACAACTGAACCCGAACAATCATTATTAGCATTATCAACTCCAAAAGATCTAGTCCCTTGGATGAAATTTTATCCTCTCTAGCTGAAAATTTTATACTACTTCAAAATTTTCGTGTCGTGGTTGTTGCTATTACATATTTTCCAGGTTTACTCCGCATCCTTTCAGGTCTTATCTTCCTTGTACGAGGGCAGTAGACCCTCTGGATCTGCTGGGCAACGCGAAGTAGGGGTTGGAGCTTCTTATTATTGTTTATATGACCTGAAGACCGTAAATAGATGGGATTTCTCGCACGCAGGTTTGGAACTTCGGTTTGCTTTGTAACTTAAACTGAGCTACTGTTTATGCCCGTCTTGTTGGCTGCAGTGTAGTTTCTAGAAAACCAAAGGACCGTCTTGTTTGCTGCAGTGCAGTTTGTAGAAAACCAAACGAGGGGATGAGGCTTATTGTAGCAAATTTGGTTGGACTTGTTTTCGGCTTCTTGATAGGAGTATCATTTCCGATGATTACGTTAATGAAGGTGCATAAAAACTGTAACTTCTATCGTTCGTTGCCATTCTCTTTTACGTTTACCTCTTTTACTCAGTTTCACGATGAAATTTTCGTTAAAAATTTGTTCTTTTTGAAGTTGAATTTTCCTTCCATTGATCTTCAGGACAAGGATTCCGGCCTCTTAACATACACAGTTTTGAATGCATGGTCTGCTTTGAATGGTAACAATGACACATCGATGGAAGCTAACAAATTGATTAGTACTTCTAAGGTATATTTTGTCTCCTCGTCCTGCGATTGTCTTTTTCATGCACGTTACAAAATTTACTTGTCCGGAAGCGTTTCGAACTGAAATGACTGACAATTTTCGTCTCGTGTCTACCTGTTTTCCGGAGCAAGAACCAAAAAATTCACTTGTTCTATTATTTACTGTCATTGGCGGAGTCGGGATTTATATCCATCAATCCATCTTTGATATCGTGTGCTTCCCAATGATTGTATCGCAGATATGGGTGCCATCAAATCCACGAGGTGCAGAAAGATTACCCCCACGCATTGTTGCAGCTGAGTCGGACTTGTATCTCCGCAGATTGTGGGGCTTACCCAGTGAGGTGATCAGTCTCTTCATGATTTTGAACCTTTCTCTGCAGGTGTTTGTTATTTTTAATTGTTACCATGGCCAACTAACAATATATGGGAACTTTTGTATTTAACAGAAAAATTCGACCGTATGTTACTTTAAAAGATAGAACATAATTGTTTTAAGGGAATTAATTACTTGTGTAAAAGAGTACAATTATTAGAAACTTTAAAGCTAAAACTATGAGAAAATTAGTTTTCGATGGCGAAGATACCATTTATTTGAAAATTTTCTTCATCTAAATATGTTTCCAAGTTTATTTCTAGTTAACAGTTTGTCCAAATAGTTAGAATGCAGCATTTTCACCCATAGGTCGCGAGTTCAAGATGTTCACAAAAATGAAGTTATCCATATAGATTGAAGTATGTAGGATTCGGACTCGAAACAAGCCGTCTTACCTCTAAACCACACGACTAGATGACTTATGAATTTGCATACATAATATATTTACGTTTCGACAGTATGGGGTTGTTTACCAATTTTTCCCTTCAATCGAAATCGATAAGAGATTTCGGGAAACAAAGTCAACAACAAAAACAAGGGCAAAAGTGCGGCTGCGATTCCATGTTTCCACGCCGTATTTTAGGACGTCATCGGATGTAAAATGACAAGCGAATCAAATGCGAAATGGATGGAGATAATTGAAGACAAACAAAAGAGACTTCCGTTAATCTTCAGATGGGATATCGACACATTGAAGAAAATTGATGTTGCGAGGCAAACGCCAATCTTCAAAATGAATCGATAGTAAGATCTAAATTATTTCTACTCCTACTCCTAATTATAATGAAGTCTAAAAGAGACTATTTAGAGAAAACTAAAAAGTGTAGGAAAAAATTTCCCAACTTCTTCAAACTTTAAGAAATAACTTCCTATCTTCTTTTTCAATCTTTTGCTTCCACTTGTCAAATACTCTCTTTAACTTCCAAATGCGTATAGGACAACGCTATGTGTCTTCTTAACTTTCAAATGAATAGAATTAAGCCACGTGTCCTACACATGTAATAAAAATATAAAATACTAATAATAAAAGTACTAAAAACAATAAAATCGATAACAAAAATCATGGACACATAATTTTTCTTATCGACGCATAATTATTGTCACCTTATTTTCGATATGACAAGCAATAAATTATGGTGTAAACAGGGGCTCCTTTTTTAGGATGGATTTTGAGATCCCAGGCAATGGCCTCTTGGACCTTACCTTAGGGTCGGGCCTAATTGTTTCGTGAAACGTAGTAGAAACATAATACAATCGCTTAACTTGTGCTTGTGACCTTTACTTGCGTTGTAATTTAGGATGCTCGAAGCGTAGGACTAGGTATCGCGCGTGTAGCATAATATTCGGTAAGATCGGATCGAATCCACAGGGACTAAAGGCACCTTGCGTGATCGCTGACTTGCGAGTGAGGTTTTTAACCTTGAAGCGGCCAACTAAATTGGTGATTTGTTTGGTAGAATTCTCTTAAATTCGAGAATGACTTGTAGATTAAAAAAAAAGACTAATGAAAACTAAGGCAAAGTCTAGGGATTTTAACAACCACAACTAAGGCTAATCCGTTCCTCATTTGATTCCCGGCTCGGGACATCGTCAAATGCTCCCGAAAGGAAGTTTTGGAGAATAAAACCAATTGACTAGAAAATGTATCTACTCAAAGATTAGGATTCTTGTGCCATTTAGACAAACATTTAGATTGACATCGCCCTAAGCATCACACATGTCAAGTAGAATCAACCCTTGACTACGTGAGATAAAAAAGATTAACAAACCCAAATTTTGGTACATAAAATTGAACCTAACTCTTTGATCAATAAGAAATGTGTGCTTTTTAACGAGAAGAACGGATTAAACCTGAGTCATGGAGTGTTAATCACCCCATGACTAAGCCTATTTAAACCACTCACTCATAGCAATGGAAAATAAGTCTAGAAATTTAAAGGAGATAAATAACGTGATTTAACAAAAATAAACTTGATTTAATAGAGATATCTAAGTAGTAGCTACAACATTAATACAAGAGAAATTGACTACAAATGAAAGGTTACATAAGTTTTAGAGGAGAGAGCAAGCTGACAAGCTATGGAGGTTTTCTCCTTAAAGTAGTTCTAAGGCTAATGAAGAAGAAGTCTGAGAGAGAGAAAGAGAGAGAGAGAGAGAGAGAGAGAGAGAGAGAGAGAGAGAGAGAGAGAGAGAGAGAGAGAGAGAGAGAGAGAGAGAGAGAGAGAGAGAGAGAGAGAGAGGACCTATTTATACAAAGGCCCTTTACACTTGCAAAATATCCTAAAAACATACTAAAAGTGGAAACTTTTCATAAAAGGAATGAAATAAAATAACCAAAAAGTTGCTTAAAAACATCAGAAATTTGACTTGGTATCGATACTAGCTAGAGTTGGTATCGATACCAATCTTTCTGTTTTTTTACTAGAAAAAGGTATCGATACTAGCTCAGAGGTGGTATCGATACTAATCTGTCTTGGCTTGTTCATCTTGTCTTGGTCACTGCTTTGACCCTTCTGTGCTTCCGGACTTCTTCCAAAGCACTGAAATCATTGTGCGGCCTTCGAGTGCGGTGACACTTGGTCTCATGGACGCTTGAATACTCCCGGATTCCACCGGGAGTCTTTGTAAGCCTCTGGACACGGCTTTAGCCTTAGAGTTTGATCTTGTGACCTCAAAACTTCCCGAGCCTTTTCCAAATCGTCATTCCTTGGCTCTTTAGGCTCGGTGGTGGGATGTCGTGGGGCACTTGACCCTTGGATACTTGGGATGCTTCCCAAAGCGCTTCAAAACGCGTTTTATTCCATGGTTTGACTTGAAACTATCTAAAACATGCGAACAAAATATAAAGCATTAAAACGCATGTGCGTGTGAACAAAATGAGTGAAATAAGCCTTACTATATACAATAACTATGACTTATCAACTTGGAACTTTAAGTTCGTTTGTTATTTTAGTGTTGCCGATCTTGTTTGCTTTTGCAGGATGTAACTATCAAACAGAAGTATCTCGTGACATTCACAGTTGGTTATGGTAAAAAAGATAATGTTGATGCAGCAGTCAAAAAGTATCTCTCTTTGTGTGTGTGCGTGTGTGTTGGGGGTGTTATGTGCACACTTACTAAATCTCTCTTTCATATAGTTCTCAGACAACTTCACAATACTTCTATTTCATTATGATGGACGAACAACTGAATGGAATGAGTTTGAGTGGTCAAAGCGAGCTATTCATGTGAGCGCACCAAAGCAAACAAAATGGTGGGGAATTACTGGAAATTGGAACAGACTTTATATTTATTTGTAGTTCTTATAATTCCATGTAGGCAGTCTCTTCATATCCTGCTTACACATTCTGCTACTTCATATATATTTTAAAGGTGGTATGCAAAATGGTTTCTGCATCCTGACATTGTGGATGCATATGATTACATATTTATCTGGGATGAAGACCTTGGGGTTGAGCATTTTAATGCCAAAGAGTGAGTGTTAACCACGAAATGCCATGTTTACGACATTTTTGAATCAGTTGGTAAAAACTCACTCGTGTCTCTGTAATTCCAGATACATAAGGCTTGTACGAAAGCATGGCTTGGAAATTTCCCAACCTGGTTTAGAGCCTACAAAATCGCTACATTGGGCAATGACAAAGAGAATAACAGATCGTGAAGTTCACAAGTAAGAATGATAGAAATGTTTTGCCCATCGGCTCTGTTTGAGGGTTGTTCTAGAATCAATTTTCTAGTAGATTTTCTTTTGTAACAAAAAAATAAACATTTTCTCTTTCTATTTTGTTTTCCTTTGTTGTAACTAGAGAAACAAAGGAGGATCCGACCAGGTGCAAGGACCCACACATGCCTCCTTGTGCAGCGTATGACTAGTTATTATTGGTATTGTTATTCCACGTCTTCATTGTTTTAGTGATGCAACCTTTTTTTTTTTTTTTTGATCAATCTTTTAGTGATGCAACCTGATATTCTTTTTGTGTTTTGTGACTGCAGGTTTGTCGAGATCATGGCACCGGTGTTTTCTAGAAATGCATGGCGCTGCGTATGGCATTTGGTTCAGGTATGGAGTCTCTTATAATGTTTTCTACTTTTTGGGCTCGTTTGGTTGGCAATGGCTCGCATATTTTCTTTTTGCTTATTTTTAAGCGCATATTTGCTTGTTGCTTATTTTTAAGCAAACAGGCCTTTGAGGGATGTCAAGTAGTCGACTACTTCGCTCCTTACAACTCTGTATGTTTCATGCGTCACGATTGGCATTAATGTAGAATGACTTGGTCCATGGTTGGGGTCTGGACTTCGCCCTCCACAAATGCGTTGAGGTCAGTGACTTTCTTTCGACTGTTTTTAGATATATTCTCTTCGATTATTCACATATCATTTTGGTAACATAAATTATCCACTGTATGATGAGTAGATTACATTTTTCTTCTAATCAGCCGGCTCATGAGAAAATGGGAGTTGTAGATGCTCAGTGGATAGTTCATCAAACTATTCCGTCACTTCGAAACTAGGTAAAGTTAAAAGCATTGACCAAGATCATCCAAGCTCAACCTAACACATACTCCAGTTTATAGGCAAACATATGCATGAAAGTTGTAACTCAGGGCCTTTTCTCTTTCGACAGGGCGAAGCAGGGAATGGCAAGTCACCATTCCAAGGGGTATTTTATTTTATTTCTTGTCTTACTTTTTATTTTTTTTATTTTTAGAATCATAATGTTTCTCTCTCATAAGGGGTATAATGAAGTCTGATTCCTACATAAAATGCATGGTATGCATCACTTGTATTGTTGTGCAAGTGTTTTATTTATGCTCGACTTTCATTAGGACCTTACTCCAAGAAGCTGCTTTTACCATAAACTTAAATTTTTCTCATTATTTCAATAATTTGTTCAATCTTTTTTTTCTCCGCAGGTGAAAGAGAGGTGTGGAAAAGAGAGATCTATGTTTCTCAGCCGGATATCAAATGCAGAAAAAGCTTACAACAAATCCATGGAAATTAACCCCCCAAATTATACGGCTCGATAGTGGTGGAGGGCTGGATGCAATCACCTCCATTGCAATGCTTCGGGATTTTGCGTTACATTCGTATACCTATAATTGACTAGCATAATCAATAGATTGTTGGGTTAAAGAAACGATCAAGAGAAAGTGTGCTCTTGAATTGAAGACACTCTTATAAATAATTGAAATGTTGTGTAAATAACTACCTTATAAAATGACTCAAACACTCGTGCAATATTTACACGACTATCCTAATATGTATCTAGACAAGTACAAAAAACTAGACAATAAATAGGTTCATGAACAATCCTTAGACTCTATACATGAATAACTTTTATATACATGAATGATTCTTGAGTTATATCCATGAACCACTACACATACATGAACCATGTGTAAACAACTACTTCTTTGCTACCAAAGTAAAACACTTTATATGCCATTAGCAAAGTACGTTGTATAGCTTAGAATTCCATGAATTTGCTAAGCATGCATACTGAAAATGTATGATCTAGTCCAATTGCAGTCAAGTACATGAGACTACCAATAAGACTTCAATAAAGAGTACCATCCACATCTTCCTCATTATCACATTTGCTCAACTTTAAACAAACTTCCATTGAAGTGCTTGTTGGTCCCTCCAAAATTTCTTCAGCACATCCCTTGCATATTTCTTTTGACAAATAAAAATGTCACCTTTTTGTTGTTTAAACTTGATGCAAAGAAAGAGATGAAGAAGTCCCATGTTGGCCATTTTAAATTCTTGGATTCTAGCTCTCTTGAATTCTTCACACATTCTTGAACTAATTCCGGTAAAATTCAAATCGTCAACATATAAGCAAATAATCAATATTCACAATACATACCATCTTTGATGTAGAAAGTGTGCTCAAAGGGACATCTTTTGAAATTGTTTCTCATAAAATAGCCATCAATACGACTATACCATGCTCTTGGCGCTTACTTGAGCCCATAAAGTGTCTTTTTCAAGCCACAAACCTTCTTTTCTTCACCAACCTTCTCATAACCTGGTGGTTGATTGATAAACACTTCCTCTTCAAGAAAACCATTTGAGAAGGCTGATTTGACATCCATTTGATAAAGTCTCCAAATGTTGTGAGCTGCCAAGGATGACACCGTTCGGGCCCATCCTTTCCTCTCCCAGGCGATTTGAATCAATGAAACCCTAGCCCCTTCCTCTACCAGTGCCGCCTTCTGCGGCAGCTTTCGTCGTCCGGCTGTCCGACCATCCCCTTTTGATTGTTCCTCTCTATCACTCCCCTCTTCTTATTCCTTTTCCCCTTCCTTTTCCTTTGTTTTTATCTTCGTTTCGTCCTTCTCTTTCCAGTTGTAGTCTACATCATCCCCGTTCTTATCTGTAGTCATCATCTCCGTTCCTCTTTGTTTTCCCTCTCCGCCTTTCATCTTTCCTCATACTCCTTCATCACCGTTTATCTTCTATCCTAGCCTCATCCCTTTGTCCCTGCTCCTTTTCTAATCACGTCTTTTCTCTCATCTTTTAGTTGTTACTTCTTTCTCCCCTGCTTTTTTCCTATCCCTTCGGCATTTGTTGTCATCTATGGATGGTTTGATTACGGTTTATGCCGACAATCTTCCCAGAGATATGGATGCCGTTTGGCTCTGACAGATTTTTACCTCTTATGGGCGTGTGGAGGATGTTATCATTCTGAGCAAAAAAAGTAAATCTTTCAACACTAAATTTGGATTTATCAGATTCAAGAGAAGGGATGAGGCTTTACGTGCTATCGATGATCTTGATGGATTCTTAATCAGAGGGTTAAGAAAGTTTGTGCAGCTTGCAAAGTATTCAAAATCTTCTTCCTTTTTCAAGGAATTCTCAGAAGGTTGATGAGGAGAATAAAAATGGATTTTTGGCTTCTAATGGTTGTATTTGGAAACCAATTGCTGGCATGGATAATAGCAAACAGAGTGCTTCAGAACAGTGCGGTGGGAAAACTGATCAACTATTGTCATGTCAATACTCTCCAAGATCTCTTCATTAGCAATGGAATTTGGGATGCTCACATTCGTCCTTTGGGTGGCCTTAATGTTTTAGTGTCCTTCAAATTTTATGAATTGTAGAACACTTTTCTCAAGGACAAGGATAATGTGCTGCCTAAGTGGTTCTCTTCTGTGGAAGCATGGGATAGTCAGAGTCTCAAACCTTTTAGGTGCGTTTGGATTTCTTGTTACGGTGTTCCTCTAAATGCTTGGTGCTCTACTATGTTTTTCGATATTAGTAAGTTGTTTGGTGATGTTATTAGACTTGACGAGTTAACAGAGAAATTGATTGCTTTTGATAAAGGGCGTATGTTTATTTTAACAGAATATCTTGAATGTATTAACGAGGTTGTGCATGTTAAGATTAATGATTCTATTTAATCGGTTAAAGTTTTAGAAGATCCTTTGGCAGAAACCTCTTGGGAAAAGCGTGTGTTTACGTCTATTAAGATCAAGGAAGGGAATCATAACATTGTTGGGAAGGATGCTATTTTTCAAATGGTTAAGGTTGAGCCTGAGGATGAGGACTCTTGTGATTTTAATGTGCTTGACCCTCTCATGGAGAAGGATGGTTTGTCTAGCCTGGTGAAGAAGAATGATATGGGGATTGAGCCGTGTAATCTTTTAACGGATATAGGGATACAATTTTCTTATTCTAAGGTTGTGGATTCTGTTGTAGGGGAATCTAAGTATAGTCTTGAAAAATGCGCGTTTAAGGTTTCATCTGACAATGGGAATAACTCTCATGATTCTTCTGTCAAGGATGTTGAGTTTGAGTTACTTGAGAATGATAAGGATCCCTCTTGCACTCATGTAGGTGAACAAAGTATGGTCGTTTTGCCTAGCAAGGAGAACCATGGTATCTTTACGGATGTGAATGGTGAGGTGCTTTCATGAAAGGTTGATTGTTTGGTCATTGGGAGGAACAATGAGGTTGATGCCTTCCAATTCGATTCAGAGAGCCAGTCTCTTACTAGTGTGGGATTGTGTAACTCAAGGCGATCTGTCCATAAAGCAATTCAAAAATTGGAAAGAAAGTTAAGGAGATCTAGAAGGAAGATCAAAAAGCATAAACTTATTTCTGAGTTTGGGTTAAAGGCAGTCAATTCGGGTAAGAAAGAGTTGGAGGCTTCTTTCTCTTCTCTTTCATCTTGTGACATTATACGAATTTGATTTTCATCAAGGAAGCTCGTATTCTCGTAAGAATATGGATATAAATGCTTTTTGGGGGGTTAAATTGTGTGGCAAGGAGAGCTTTAATATAAAAAAAAATTGGAATTAAAGGGAGTTAATTTATCTGTTAAGGAGATTGAAGCTCATCTTGAAGACTTGGCGGAAGGTTCTTGTAACACACAAATTCGAGTCCTGCAATTAAGACAAGAAAAAGATGCACATAATAATATTTTTATTGATTTGAATTGAATGCGAGGGATACAATTCTCTAATAAATGTTCTTTCAACAAACGAAAGAACAAAATCGTCTGATTCGATCTCCGGAGTTGATGGTGCAACCTAACGGCTATAGAAGCTTGTTGTAGAATTGAACCGGTTGATAGTTTTTTCAAACCTTCGAGTTCAGAAGCTTGAAGAACGAAGCTTGATCGAGGGTTTGAGAAGCTTTATCTCGAACAAACGGTGAATTTGAGGACAATCTTCGCTAGCTGACACGTAGACCATTGTTGTAGATGAATCGGCACGCAACTTGGGTGCTTGTTGATTCTCCACACAAACTTGAGGAACTTGGAGAGAAGCCTCGAGAAATGCTTGAGAGTGCTCTGGAATTTCCTTCGCTGAAGATCTCTCGAATGATTTGAGTTGTTGGATGATTTGATTTGATGAACTTGCGAAGAAATCGGCGCGCTGTTCTTGGTGCTTGATGATGTTCTGCAAGATGTTGAAGAGTGCTTGAATTCTTGAAGAGTGCTTCAGAGCTCTGGTTGAATGCCAAGCGAAAACTTCTCTCTCTTCTTAATGAGAGCCACTATTTATAGGCTCAAGGAGAGGATCCTCTAATTTGGCAAGTCTCCTTTGGTTGATTTTCTTTCCAAATAAGAGCAAATTAGGGGGTGTTTGGGAGACTACTTTTCAGCTTTTCATTTTCAATTTTTTGGCTTTTTAGATTATGGTCATAATGTGTTTTGAATCTGGGAGGAGTGTTTGAGAGAAATGTGCAGAATGCATTTTGTAAGAGGGATATTGTTTGGGAGAATAATGATGAAAATGAGTTATGGATTGGTTGTTTACCATTTTTCCCCGGTTTATTTATTATAGTAGTAAAATGTGTATGAATATTGCTTTAACAATTTTTTTTAAAGTTATATTGTGAAATATTTTTTGTTCTTACTTAATTTAAAATCTCCAACTATGTTGATAATTTTTTGCTGATTAGGAAGAAATACTGATTAAGTAAAATAACCATGTGGAATACTGACTAATGTTTTTTTTGTTGCAAAATATTTTTTGTTCTTCCATTATTTTTAATAATCGAAAGTCTCCACATTTTTATAGAAAAAGATTTCAACAATAATTAATACAAAAAATATAATGCACGAACTAAAAAAAAAAAAGATAAGCAAGTGTAGATCTCAGGAATCATCTCTGGTGGAAAATCTCTACGTGTTCTATGGCGGTGGAAAAACAAAAGGGGAATGTGAGGATAAGATAAACTTAGGGGAGGGTAGAATGGTAATCTAGCATTTGAGGGAAAAAGTAGAATGCAGAATGAGAAGTGAAAAGCTCCTAAGGAGCTCTTTTTCACTTTTGGCATGCAATGTGAAAATTTGATAAGTCATTCTGCCATAACATGTTTTTGCATTTGGCTCCCAAACACCTAAAAGCTCAAAAATAGAAGTTGAAAATGCAAAAATTCAGCTGCCAAACACCCTCTTAATCTCTCATTATGGAAATAAATTAGGTCAAATATGTACATGTGTATATATTAGTTGTTCTTGATTAAATTTCTTTCCACAAGAGTAAATTGACATTTCTTATGGAAATAAATCATGCCAAGTTACATATATACACATATATTCTTTTGGACGTAGGGTAATTTGGTTAGGCCTGCGTTTATGGGTTGGCCCAATTTCATAGTCCATTTGCCCAATTGAGTTGGCCCATCTTTTTTTGATCTAGCCCACACCTTCTGAACCCATACTTTGCCAGGCCAAAATATTTATTTGCGGGCTTTTGACCAACTTTGACTTTAATTAATTAAGATTATTTATTTATCTCAATTAATCAGACGACAATTAAGCCATGACGAAATTTTAATGTCTACAGTTCTGATAAGGAGATTGAAGCTCTTGATAGTTTGGATGTAGGAGCCTTTGTTAAAGGAATTTTGATTTTGTTTTCGTTGGTTTCTAGCTGCCGGGGCATCTTTGCTTTTGGTTGGTTCGTTGTTGGATTTTTGCTTCATTGTTTGGGTTTGATTGGTCGGGTGGTTGTTGGTGGGTGCTTTGTTTGTTTAGTGGTGCGGTCTTTCTTGCGTGATCTTTTGGGGTGTGGTCTTTCTTGCGTGATCCTTTGGGGTGCTTTGTGTAGGAGTTGTGGGTGTTCTAGGTCTTCGGCTTTGCTTTGTTTCCTTTTTGGTGTTATTTTTTTGTCGGTTTCTTGCCAACTCCTTTCTTAGGTCTCGGGTAGCTTTGTTTACCCCTGCTCCTTTTAATCTTTGTATCCTTTCAGAGATTAATAAAATTTCTTTTGCCTAGCAGCAAAAAAAAAAAAAAAAAAAAGGCTACCATTCGGATTGTCTCAAGATGAGCAACATGAGCAAACACCTCTCGAAAATCAACACCATATTTTTGTTTGTAACCTTTGACAACAAGGCGAGCTTTGAACTTATCAATCTCCCCATTCGCATTCAATTTTGTCTTGTACACCCACTTCACATCAATTGGCTTTTTCACATTTGGAATATCCACAAGCTCGCAAGTCTGATTTTTATGTATTGAATCAATTTCTTGATCCATGGCTAGCCTCTACTTCTTTTCTTTAGAAGCATCCTCAAAACTGATTGTGTCAGCATCAGTGAATAAAGCAAAATTAGCCAAGGTCCTCTTCCAAGCTATACAATGTACTTGGCTATTGGCAAATGAAGGGTTTTACTTTGGTAGCAATGAAGTAGTTATTTTAGGCACGGTTCATGTATGTTTAATGATACATTGATATAACTCAAGAGTCATTCATGTATGTAAGAGTTATTCATGTATGGAGTCTAAGGGTTATTCATGAACCTATTTATTATCTAGTTTTGTGTACTTTTCTAGATACATGTTAGGATTGTCCTATAAATTGCACAAGTGTTTGAGTCATTTTGTAAGGTAGTTGTTTGCACAACATTTTAGTTATTTATAAAAGTGTCTTCAATTCAAGAGCACAATTTCTCTTGATCATTTCTTTGATCCAACAAAGTGGTGTCAGAGCTTTGGTTGAAAAGAATCATGGCTACTAACAACAATATTGTGATGTCCCAATTACCCCAATTTCCATGACTCGATGGGAAGAATTACAACTATTGGAGCATTCAAATGAAGGTCTTACTTGGTACTCAAAAGCCATGGGATATTGTGGGGACCAGGAATGAAGAACCAGCTAAAGGAGTAACTCTTACTACAGCTCAAACAACCGACCTGAGTGCAAATCGTAAAAAGGACAAGAGGACTTTACTTATGTTTTATCAAACAGTGGTTGAAATTGTTTTCCAGTGGATTATAGTAGCAGATACGTCTAAGAAAGCATGGGTAGGGCCGACTCTGAGATTTAGGGGGCCTAAAGTGAATTTTTTTCAAATTGGGCCCTTATCTCTCAATATATCTTAGTTAAACTTAAAACTACTTAGGAAAACAAAAAACTTTCATAAATAAGTCATTTGAAAGCATGACTACTACACAGACCTATAAAATTGGAGGCCCAAAAAATTAGTCAAAATTTGGGGGCCTAAAGTGGTGGCTTTACGGGCTTTAGCCCAAAGCCGGCTCTGAGCATGGGATACACTCTTCACTTCATACAAAGGTGATGACAAAGTGAAGATGGTGAGGCGTAAATCCCTAAGGTTTGAGTTTGATTAACTAAAGATGAAGGATTCTCTAAGCATTGAAGGTTATTTTAATCGAGTAATTTTCGTTGTCAACCAATTGAGATTTAATGGTGAAAAGATCAAAGAGTAGTTGAGAAGATACTACGTAGCTTAACCCGTAAATTCAAAGTAATTGTCGTTGCAATTGAAGAGTGAGAAGACGTGTCTGCTTTGTCTGTGGAGAGTTCAATGGGATCACTACAATCCCATTGACTTCAGGAAAAGCAATATGATTCTTCTCCTCTTGAGCAGGCTTGCGAATCACAAGTTTCTCTGAGAGGATGCTTCGGAGGTGTTAGAGGACGAGGCTCTTCTTGTGGAAGAGGAAGGAACAATGCATGAAATTCAGTTGTACAATGAAGGAAGAGGTCATGGTGTAAGACAACAAGAAGGTGAGAAACATTCAAGTCACTCGTCTTCTTTAAATATTGAAAGAGGGAAATAATGGTCTTCATTGGAAAATACTCAATGCCATTACGGTGAAAACTTTGGGCATATCAAGAAATATTGTAAGAAAAGAATTGTGGAGGAAGAGAATAACAAAACCAGTTTTATGCATGAGAAAGATCAAAACAAAGAAGTCGAAATCAATTCTTTGTTTCTCACATACAGTGAAACAAATGCTCAATTTGGTGAAATATGGTATGTTGATAGTGGATGCAGACTTGCAGTATTCATATGACTGAAAATAAGAAGGCATTTGTGGAGCTAGATCAATCTACTCAAAGTAAAGTTCGGACTAGTGATGATAAGAGGCTCTCCACAAAGGTAGTGGTGTTATCCTTGTACACGCAAAGAAAGGGGTAAAGCAAATTTCTGATGGTCTTTATGTTTCAGGCCTCAAGCACAATCTCTTGAGTGTTGGACAACTTTTGTTGAAAGGTTATGAAGTCAACTTCAAAGAGAACATGTGCGACATCAAAGACAAGAGTGATATTCTCAATACCAAGGTGGGTATGACTCCAAGTAAGATGTTTCCATTGAAGTTTCAAAATCACTTTGGCTCTTGTTTCAACACTTTTATCAAGGATAAATCTTGGTTGTGGCATTTTTGTTTTGGGCATTTGAGTTTCAAAACTCTCTCTATAATGAGAAAAGAAAAGGTTGTGAATGGAATGCCTATTGTTGATGTGTGAGAGAAAGTTTGTGAAGGATATGTTCTTGTGAAACATCATAGAAAGTCTTTCCCGATTGGAAAAGCAAGAAGAGCAACAACACCACTCGAATTAATACATTTAAATCTTTGCGGGCCAATGAAC
Source organism: Vaccinium myrtillus (assembly GCA_016920895.1). Lineage (NCBI taxonomy): Eukaryota > Viridiplantae > Streptophyta > Magnoliopsida > Ericales > Ericaceae > Vaccinium > Vaccinium myrtillus. The sequence continues at coordinate 14,596,052 of CM029272.1, read as the reverse complement.
GTCACTTCAGCTAGAGGTAATCGTTTTCTCATTTTTATTGACAATTATAGTAGGAAAACTTGGATTTATTTTCCGAAAGAAAAATCTGAAGTATTTGGATATTTCAAAAGATTCAAGGGTTTGGTTGAAAAACAAGGTGGTTTCATGTTAAAAACTTTGCGTACCGATGGAGGTGGAGAATACATTGATGGAGAATTTGAAAATTTTCTCAAAGAAAATGACATTCAACATCATTTTACTACACGATACACTCATCAGCAAATGGGGTTTCCAAAAGGAAAAATCGAACTATTGTGGAGTTAGCTAGAAGTATGTTGAAAGCCAAGAGAGTTCCTACTCTTTCTTAGGCTGAAGCTGTTGTTTGTGTTGTTTATTTTTTAAACCGTGTTTCATCCCAAATTGTGGCAAACGTGACTCCTCAAAAAGCTTGGAGTGGACACAAACCAAATATTGATCACTTGAGAATTTTTGAAAGTATTGCATATTCACATGTGCCAGATGAAAAAAAGGAAGAAGTTGGATGATAAATCTAAAAAATGCATCTTTGTGGGGTATAGTGAAGTTTCAAAGGCTTACAAGTTGTATAATCCGATCACAAAGTAACTTATTGTCAGCAGAGGTGTAAAGTTTGATGAAGAAGAATCTTGAACTAGGATGGAGATTATGAGCATGAAAAACAAGGTTGAATTGGAGGAAGATTTTAATGAATGAAATATTGAGGTTGAAGGGAATGAAAAAGTCAATACTCCCCAACTTCTCCACTTCCTGCTCCCTCGCTTTCTTCTCCGTTGTCATCATCTTCAAGATTAGGTTCAAGTGCTGAACCTGTAAAGACTAGAAGCCTAAGAGAACTCTATGAATCTACCAGGAATGTTTTAGTTGAGGACTTGGGCTAATTTGCTTTCTTCACTGATGCCAACCCAATCAGTTTTGGGGATGCTTCTTAAGAAGGGAAGTGGAGGCTAGCCATGGATCAAGAAATTGATTCAATACATAAAACCTTACAAAATAAAATGACTCAAACACTTGTACAATTTATAGGACTATCCTAACATGTATCTAGACAAGTACACAAAACTAGACAATAAATAAGTTCATGAACAACCTTTAGACTCCATTAGAGGTGTAATCGGTTCGGCTTGGTCCGGTTCTTGGGTGTTTTGGAGTGAACCGGGAAAAATCGGTTCGGGGAAAGCATGGAACTGGAACCGATTTTTTAGAGATTCGGTTCGTCCCGATTCGGTCGGTCCGGTTCGGGGGGAGAGAGAGAAATCTCCACACAGATTCACGCACAAACACAAATATACGAAACACTAAGACAAAAACAGATGAAGAGCAACAAGATCTTACATCAATAACCCACTAAGGCAATAATCAATCGAAAAAAAAAAAGAGTGAGTACATACATATACAGATCTGGACGAGAGAAACTTAGTGAAGAGTAATAGGCATAGACACACACACACACCCACACACACCCACATACATACACATACAGATTGAGACACGTTGGATGACGATGACGGCACCTCAGACTCTGATAGCAACTCGACGGTGATGGCATCTCGACGGGTCGGTGTCTCTGACTCTTTGTTTCTCATCCGATCTCAGAGGGAGAGGGGGGGGAGAGAGAGAGAGAGAGAGAGAGAGAGAGAGAGGGTGGGTCGCTGCGACACGTGATAGGGTGAGAGAGGAGAGTGAGAGGAGAGAGGAGAGAGGAGAGAGAAAGTTTCAGACCTCAAATTTCAGATGGGAGGTGTAAAATAGGAGAGAACAGGAGATCTGGAAGGGGTATAACCGTATAGGGAATTTAAAAGGGGTCTAGTGATCTCTAGTAAGTGATAAATATTTTTATTTCCTATTCAAAATGTAAAGGTTTAACTAGCCAAGTGGTCAAAAGCTTGGCACTACATGCAGGTTGGGAGTTCGATCCATGCCTCTTACTTTCTTATGATTTTTGAAGGTATATTTGTATATACCGGTTCGGTTTATGTTAAAAACCTCCCGAATCGGGAACCGAACCAGTTTTCAAATTTTCAAATACTCTCGAACCGGGAAAAGAAAAAAATGAAAAAAAAAATCCTGGTTCGGTCCGGTTCTTCAGTTCGGGCTGGGTCTCTCTTTTTTATTTTCACCACTAGACTCCATACATGAATAACTCTTACATACATGAATGACTCTTGAGTTATATCCATGTACTACTACATATACATGAACCACGTGTAAAATAACTACTTCCTTGCTACCAAAGTAAAACCCTTCATATGCCAATAGCCAAGTACGTTGTATAGCTTAGAATTCCAACATAGATTAGAGGCGTGACGTAGTTCCTAGATCAAAGGATGCAGAAGTAGAACAACAACTTAGATGATCCATTTGTTGTAGACGGGATGAGAAAAAGTTGTAATTTCTCATTTTTACTTATAATTAGCCATATAGTCGAATAGTTAGAATTAATACTATTGTTGAACTTGAAGAAAGATGCAATTCGATAGCCCTAGTTTGAGAGAGAAGAAGAAACTGAAATGTATTCTTCCATTTCCTGATTGTTCGATGCTTTACAACTGAATAACACATTGCTATTTATAATGAAAGAAGAGAGGAAGAAGAGGGATAGAGATACGACATTAGATACATAAAGCAGTTACATGAGATGCGTACTCTAATCACAAGATTAACTACTAATCACATTGTAACAAATGAATAACCAACTTTTAACTTGCACGTGCCACTTTGACCATATTGACTCTGAAGCCCTTGAGACTTAGTGATTTTCACTTACATTCCCCCGCAAACTGATGGGAGTGGAGACCACCATAAGTTTGGACCTGAGGTAGGAGAATCGATCAGCTGTCAAAGATTTGGTAAACACATCTGCAATCTGATCTAGTTGTGTGAGCCAAAGAACGATATTCTGCCTCTGTGGATGAGCGAGCAACTGTAAGTTGCTTTTTAGCTGTCCAAGATATTAAATTTGGTCCCAAAAACACACAAAACCCCGTGGTAGAGCGTCTGTCTACTCTATCACCTGCCCAATCGGCATCCTAGAAGGCTTGAAGATTAAAAGATCCAGGAGTAAACGTAAGACCACTGTAGACAGAACCTTGAATGTATCTCAGAATACGTTTGGCAGTAATAAAGTGAATCTCCTTTGGGTCATGCATGTGTTGACAAGCAAGGTTTACAGCAAATAAGATTTCTGGTCTGGTTAGAGTAAGATATTGCAATGACCCAACCACAGTCCTAAACCAATGAGGATCAGAAAAGTTACCATCAGGATCCAAAATAGTTGGCTTAACAGCGGATGGTGTAGAACTGGGCTTGCATTCAGACATTCCTGCCTTTTGAAGAAGATCAAGGGCATACTTAGACTGTGTGAGCAGAATCCCATTCTTGTCTCTATGAACTTCAATTCCAAGGAAATAATGAAGACTATCCAGGTCTTTCATAGCAAATCTAGAACTAAGTATGGTGATCAACTTAGGTATGTAATCCACATTGTTGCCAGTCACTATAATATCGTCAACATAAACTAAAATCACAATTATACCTTGATCATTACTCAAAGTAAACAATGAAAAGTCAGCTTGACTATGAGCAAACCCTTGTTGCACCAGAAATCCAGAAAAGACAAAGAACCATGCCCTTGGGGCCTGTCTAAGATCATATAGGGCCTTCTTTAATTTGCACACATAAGTAGGATGAGTTGTGTTTTTGTATCCAAGAGGTTGTTTCATGAAAACATCCTCATCTATAACACCATGTAGAAATACATTTGATACGTCTAGTTGTTTAATAGGCCAATTATGAGTGACTACTAGAGCAAGCACAACTCTGATAGTGGGGTTGCTTCACAATAGGACTAAAGGTCTCAGTGAAGTCTAGTCCTTCAAATTGTTGATTCCCATTGGCCACCAATCTTGTTTTGTACCTTGCCACAGACCCATCTGAATTTCTCTTAATTTTGTATATCTATTGGCACCCTATGACATTAGCATTAGGTGGTAAAGGAACTAGGGTCCAAGTGTTTTGATCAATTAATGCCTTATACTCTTCTGCCATGGCCTTTTGCCAAACAAAATTTTTGATTGCCTCAGAGAAATGAGAAGGTTCTTGTTGAGGGAAATCACACTCTACATTTACAACTGTCAAACTGAGAGGAATTTTTGGTTTAAACACTCCATTCTTAGACCTAGTTATCATAGGATGAGAATTAAGAGGTGCAGGAGACAAAGTAAAGGAGGATGCCAAAGACTGAGAATGATCTGGACTGGACACAGATGACTCTGCATGTGGAGGTGCAGCAATAGAAGGAACAGAATCAGAAACAAGAGGAGGAAAAGTACTTGATGTGGAACTAGGTGAGAAACCAGAATCAGAGGAGGGAGGCATAGAGTACTGAACAATTATGTCATCAAATCTAGTGAGAGGAACAGAAATCTAGTGAGAGGAACAGAAAAAGAACTAGGAGACAAAGTAGAATTAGAATCAACTGAAGGAGAATTAACTAGAGTTAGATAAGGAAATTCAGTTTCAAGAAATTTTACATGTCTTGACAGATAAACCCTATTGCTTTGAGGGTCATAACACTTGTAACCTTTAGTATTGTCACAATAACCCAAGAACACACATGGTTTTGATTTGGGAGACAACTTATTGGAAGAAGGTGTAATATGAAACAACAATATAAAAGGAATCTGATTTTGTATGGAAGAATGAGGCATCCTATTAGTGAGATAAACTGCTGCTGTCAGAGCCTCAAGCCAAAAAGAAGTAGGTAATTGAGATTGTAAAAGAAGAGCTATGGTAGTTTCTATGAGGTGTCTATGCTTTCTCTCTACTATCCCATTTTGTTCAGGAGTGTGTGGGCATGTAGTTTGATGAACAATCCCAGTAGTAAGAAAGAGATGCAATAGAAAGTGATTTACGAATTCACCTCCATTATCACACCTAACCTTCTAAATATGCTTATGAAATTGAGTAACAACATAAGCTTTGAACTCAGCTATTTTGGATTTGACCTCAGATTTATAGTGCAATGGAAAGAGCCAAGTAAATCTAGTGTAATCATCAACAATCAAGAGATAATACTTGAATCCCTTATGAGAAGCAATAGGGGAAGGTCCCCATACATCCATGTGTACAAGTTGAAAAGGTTCAGTAGAGTAGGATTCAGAAAGAGAAAACGAAAAATTTATGGCTTTTAGCCATATTACAGTAGCTAGAGTTGACTAACACAGGTTTAGCAACTGGTAAAGCAAACTATCTTATTAAAGATTGAAACATAGAGGAATTAGGGTGACCTATTTTCTGATGCCAAACATGAGCAGAAGATGATGAAGATGATGATGAACTTGAAGATGAGGTGACAAGAGCTTGAGAAGAGCCAGCAAAGTTGTCTTTAGAGAAGGTCAGCACTGGGTATAATCCCTTGTGACATGGACCCTGGAACAGAACTTTGTGGGAAGACTTGTCCTGAATGAAAAGTCCATGACAATCAAACACAAGACGACAATTATTATCTTTAGCAAACTAAGATACTGAAAGAAGATTATGAGATATTTCAGGTGTGTGAAACACATAAGATAATTGAAAAATGGATTTAGGAGTGGGTAAAATTCCTTTACCAGTATGAGCAACTGAAACTTGAGCTCCATTTCCCACAAGAATCCCTTCTGATGCAGAGGCTAACTGTGGTTGAGTAATGTTGTTGATATCATTAGTGACATGATGTGTAGCCCCACTGTAAAAAATCCAGGGTTGAGATGAGATAGGAACTGTTGTGGAGGAACCTGTATAGTTGTACATTCCCATGGAAGAACCATAACCACCATTACCACAACCAAAAGAAGTAGCTACCATTGCAGATTGTTGATAGGTAGCTGTATAACAAGCAAAAGGTGTTACAAAACCTGGCGAGAAGGCATTAGTGGAATTCTGTCCATTAGTTGGTCTAGAATACTGAGACTGTGAGTTCTGCATCTGTGGCCTAAACATTTGTCCATCATATAATGGTTGAAACATTGAAGAGCTTTGTCCAAATTGTTGCATATGTGGCATGTATGTCATCTGAACTGGCTGACCTATTTGTGGTGTAAAAACTGGACCAGGAAGATTACCCCGTGCATAGGCCTGTGTCTGATACTGTGGAGGTGCAGAACCAACCCATTGAGAACCACCATTTGCAGAGCCAGTCCATTGAGAACCATTTTGAGATCCATTTCCAGAGCCAGTCCATTGAGAACCATTTTGAGATCTATAGTAGCAATAGTTTGTAGTATGATTATTCCTACCACAAATCTCACATGGATCTCTAAAGTACCTGGGACCTCTATTACCTCTTCCTCTTGCATTGCCCCTATTCTGATTGACATAGGGCTGTTGAGGCATAAATTGTTGCTAAGAGTATTCAAACTGTTGAGATCCATGTTGTGGAGGCATATTTCTATTAGGTGCAGATATTTGATTGGTAGAAGAAATGTCAAGTTTTGACATCTCAGTTTGTAAGGCAGAATGAGAGACTATATTTTCAGTAGTACTAACAACATCATTACCACAAAAAACCAGATTTGTCATGAGTAGCAACCAGTATTGTGGTGTTGTCTAAGGGAAGATCTTTAGAAAGCTGTTGATCCTCTCCATTAAGCATGGCAACCAATTCATCAAATCCAATCTCTCCGGTTCTTATAGCTGTTTTAAAACCATTAAACTCTCTAGGTAAACCTCTTAAGGTGTGAAACACTAGATCATCATCTGCGATTGGACTGCCTGCTGCCTCAAGTTTTTGAGCAAACTCCTTAATCTTGTCTATGTACTTTTCCATAGATTCAATCTTAGTATGACAGTATAACCGACATTTCAGTTCGTGAACGTGAGTCCTTGTAAGCGAATTATATCTATTTGACAAAGAATCCCACACTTCTTTCACATGTCAAAGCCCTAATACATACGACAGAGTTGATTGGGAGAGAGTAGCAGTTAGGCAAGAAAGCAACTGTGTATCTATGACATTCCACAGAGCAAACTCAGGATTATCAACCATATTTCCTTCATTATTACGAATCTTAGGTGATGGACATGCATTCGTACCGTCTAGATAACCATAAAATCCATTTGCATTCATGATATTCTCTACTTGAATACTCCATAGAAGATAGTTTGATCCAGACAGTTTTACATTCACCAGAGATTGGAAGTTTGAGACCAAGAAAGCGAGTGATGGAGGCAGTGTTACCTCAATCAAAGACATCTCAACTAGATTCTGATACTGTGATGCGAAAGCCCTAATTTGGATCGCAAGTCAGAACTCAGATCCTCAGACTTGCGTCAGGCGCTCTGATACCATGAAGAAAGATGCAATTCGATAGCCCTAGTTTGAGAGAGAAGAAAAAACTGAATGTATTCTTTCATTTCCTGATTGTTTGATACTTTACAACTGAATAGCACATTGCTATTTATAATGAAAGAAGAGAGGAAGAAGAGGGATAGAGATACGCCATTAGATACAGAAAGCAGTTACATGAGACGCGTACTCTAATCACAAGATTAACTGCTAATCACATTGTAACAAACGAATAACCAACTTTTAACTTCCACGTGCCACTTTGACCATATTGACTCTGAAGCCCTTGAGACTTAGTGATTTTCGCTTACAGAACTGAACTATTATTATTGATCATACACATGTGCAAGTGTTTCTTTGTTGGCCTAATCGATTAGCCAAACATGTTTCACATTTCTTTGTTCACAGCCACACGATGAATATGAGTGAAAACACTAGTGGAACTTTGGATGCATGCATTTCAAATTATTTGTTTGTGTCTAACCTTTCGGCCACCGTGGGGCATACTGATCTTGACTAGGAGGTATCAGGAAATGGGTCCTACTACGTACAATTTATAGAGTCGTAGACTGTAGACGGTATTGGGTTGGAGATGCTCTCATAGGGTTCTTTTACGGTGCTATGCTCTGTACTTTTCTCTTCCGAGGGTTTGTTCTCCCTAGCCGTCACCCCTTCTCCCCCGTCTTCTTGAGGATTTGGATTCACACACACACTCTCTCTCTCCCTCTCTCTCTATTCTTGAGCACGTGAGAGATAGAATCTTTTCTTTCCTTTCATTTTTGGGTTGACTGTGGTAGATCGGGCAATCGCCAATGAAAACGATAACCGGGTATATCATTTGGCTCCCATATCTTTAGCAGAGAGCGTGACAAGTTCGATATGAAATTAAACTGCATACAACGTCAATGAGCAGAATGTGTTTTTCTGGACTTTTTTTTTTATTTGCCGATTTTTGGTTATTTGTGTAGGTGTTCAGACCTTTAATCTACGGCTTGTAGGAAGAAAAAAAAATTAGTAGATTTTAGTTTGTATTTGACCAATTACTTAAAAAACATAACTAATTAAGGGGGAAAAAATCTACTAATGAGAATGATATTTTTTCTTTTGCCATGCGATAGGACGAGAACAATTTACTGAGCTTGAATTTTTTTTTTATTGTAATGTGGATCTGACCATGATCTTTATCCGCGATTAATTCAGTTTCTAAGTCTATCACAAATATAGAAAAATCCAGTCTTTAGAAAGGAAATAATGATCTTTTTTTAGTTTTTCAATTTATATGACAATACAGTAGTGTTAAGAAGCAGCTCCAAAAAATCTTCTTTCCTTTATTTATTACAAATTACAAAGAAACAAAATTTTGTAAAAGTAAAAGGAAATACTTCTAAATGGTGGGTGTGAGTCCATTTGAGCAGCCAAAAAATGGCCAAAGCCAACAAGTCCATTTGAGCAGCCACACGGACCAGTATTTTGACTCAGATCGAAAGGCTGAGAAAAATTGATGAGAGGCAATTTGTTAAGTTATTCCGACACGTTCCTAGGTTGCCATCAGCATCAAGGAGGTCTTGTGGTAGAATTGGGGGTTAGGGTTTTTTAGATTGGCCATGCGGTTTGGGGATTAGGGCTTGTGGCTTTTTTTTTGTGGGAGTAGTGGTTTGCGGCAATGTGGTGGTTGTTGGAGGTGGTGGCAATGGAGTTGTTTGACAGTGGTGAGGTTGATTGGTTTCATGTGTAGAAGAAGAAGGACGAAGGAAGGCTAGAGAGAATCCGGGGGAGTTGATGTGCGGTAGGTGTTGTGCGTCATGTTGTGCGGCAAAACTACGTCGTTTTGCTCATTTTCTTAGTATATTCAAGGGCCCTGTTTGGGGTTCAATTTTAGGAGATTTAGGTTCTTTGGGGTAGGGTATAATGAGTTTAGGCACTTTGGGTTTAGGCACTTCAGGTTTAGGGTTTAGGCACTTTGTAATGGTTTTTTTATTCCTTCAAACAAGGCCTTTGGAAGATTTGGAAGTGTGCACAAAAATCAAGCAAAATGACGTAGTTTTGTCGCACAACACCTACCGCATAGCACCCACCCCGGATCCGGCTAGAGAGGAGTATTTTGGTAATGTGGAAGCTGGACTAAATTTGGATGGGGTGTCCAAAAAATTATCCCACTACAGGGGTTTATGGATATTCAGGGATATATATATATATATCCGGAAAGCAAAACCGTAACAAATACCAGATATACGGAACCCGATATGTATATCTGTCCAAATCCTATATCCTCTTCTCAAATCCTTCTACCAAATGGGCTGTTATGGTGGTTGATTAGGTAACAGAATTTTCACAATTATTAAAACTAAAGTGTCCTAGTAGACTAGATCTTGTATCCGTCCCTGAATTAACCACGGACGGATAATTGACCAATTTGCCATAAACACAAGGGTAACGCAAAACACAAGCTATCAAAAGTCTTCTAATATGAGCATTGTAAGGCGCAATTTGCTGTTTCATTACTACTACAATTTGAGAATTCTCAAACAAGTACCCATTGTCCACACACCCTGGGTTGCTCTAGTAATTACGGTGAGTACCAGGCTTTGGGGTAGTTCTTAAGGCTTGGGGTTCGATTCCCCACCGGATGAGTACCTTTGCAGTAAGTGGAGGGTCGTGGCTGGTGTGGTTGCGCTGGTTCCTACAGAGGTTTGACTCACGCAGTTAGGTCTATTAGTGGCCTAGCCGTCAAACTGTTCTTTTACCGTTAAAAAAAAAAACTATCCATCATCCACGGTTTGCCCCTGAATGACAATTGACTTGACTGGTCGATGACATATCTTATCGTCAACACCGGTTGAACTGTTGCTAACTTTTTACAAAATTAAATCAGTTCTTATCGATAAGAACTAGGGTGATGAAATAGATTTTAGGATGTGGTGTATGTAAGTGGAGTTTGATTTCTTGCCGTATTTCAGGACTTCTCTGGAAGCAAATAAGAAATTTGAAGACTAACAAAGTAGAACTTTATTAAACTTCAAAAGGGTACAATCGAAAGAACTCGGG